>JAGHMJ010000027.1:2899076-2994329 GCA_018749465.1 Paracanthobrama guichenoti
TGTTCTTCCTGGAGAAGGAGAAAGAAAAACATACAGCAGAAAGAGTTTTGAGAGTTGATCATGCAAATTATTGTTTCTCAATGGGGCATTGGCGGAGGGAACATCGGGCGCCAAACAATATCTTCAATTGTGTATAGATTATTCACCTGGCAGCAAACTAATAATGTTTACATTTACATTATCCAGTGGAAATCTGTTATATGTGGCATCAATGACATACTTTTTTAATAAAATATAGATAAATAATAATAAACACCAAATTATATATTATAAATAAAAACTTACACCACAGATCAAAAGTTTGGGGTCAGTGGGTTTTTGAAAGTCTCTTCTGCTATAAGACATTTATTTGCATTTATTTGATCCCATAATATAACAAGTAAAACTGTAATGTGGGGAACTAGATGAGTAAAGTTCATGAAACAAATTTTGAAGTTGCCCTGAAACAGGCTTTTTAAACCACACACTTCTTAACATGTTTAAATTTATTAAATACTAGCATGAATTAACATTTGGTAACATGTTTTAGCACATTGACTGCTAGCATGAATGCTAACATGTTTTAATGCATTGATGGCAATAATTACCATGTTGCTAGCCTGGATTTAACACACTATTAACATAATTTAACATATTGCTAACATGTATTAGCATGGTTGCTTTAGCATTAATAATACTAGAGTGTGTGAGACACTTATCTCACCGAGAGAAGGACAAGATTTTTACATAGTATTTGAAATCCTCAATGATAGGAAATACCGCGACTATTTGAAATGTTTTAACTCATCATCTTGTAATGAATATTGTTACGTTCAAAAAAAGATTTTTAGGGTATTCTACTTGCGACCAAGAGAAATTTGAACATTCAGTATACAATGTAAAATGTAAATAGATTTATTTACAATAAATGACAGATAACAAATACAGTGCCAAAGGAACAAACAATCCCAACATAAACCCAAGGGAAGCGTTTTCAAGAGCGGGTGTGGCCAAAACAACCATTAGTTAGGTGGGTGGGGCTTGTGTTGAACTTGTGTGTGATTTAGGTTTTGACTTGGGTGGTTCTGAGTGGCGGTACCACATTTGATGTGGTATCACTTGTGATGCAAGCGTCACCTTCCCCATAATAGGGTAATAGGGTAAAATCTGAGTTGAGCCCCCAGGCTCATGAGCCCTCACCCCATATATCTATGTTCCCATGGTCCTAGAGAGCTGAAACTCTGCCCATTTATTAAGTGGGGGGTGGCAGATCGATTGCACATGGTTTAGGACCTCTAGCGCACCAGGCGGCGACATCCATTAGTGCACATCCCTAATTGTTGCACCTATAGAGCTCAAGTCTTGTACATATACTAATCAGACCCACGGCCGGTCAGAATGGCCTCTGTCTCGTGTCTTTACCTCGTTCGGATTGGGCGTGGGGCCCGGTGAGTCTTGCACAATCGCAGAGTTGAGAGAATCACATTTGATGTGGTATCACTTGTGATGCAGCGTCACCTTCCACGTAATAGGTCCTTCTCATTTATTATTTTTATATTAGGCCCCTAAATCCCTCCCAGACATCGGAAGGTCAAAAAGGTCAAGGCATTATGCCATCCACAGAAGAATGAGCCGGGGTGAGAAGGCGGGCTGTTTGGAGTTCGGGCTATTTTAAAGAGGATATTTTTGCCAGGAGTTCTTTTGGGTAAGTTTTAGGGTCCTGCGTGGGGTTGGTCAGTCTAGGGCTCTGTTGGAAATCTGAGATACCGTTCCAGGTCATGGATGGTCATGACTTCGGACACAGCATTAGTCATGCAGCTGTGTGACAAATGGAGAATCTTTCACCAGACCAGCAGGTTAAGATTGTGATGAAGACTCAGTGACATCTCAGCCTGTAGATTCACAAAGAAAAAGCTAGCTTCATATTTAAAAATATAAGTGGTCCAAAAGGGGAGTATCATTTTGATTCTTCAGGGGATGTTTGGCAGGAAAGGTATTCCAAGCCCAGCAATAAGACTAAAGCGTGTATCCTGATAACGTATCCTGTATAAAACTCTTGAATCTTGATCCCATCAAACCTGTGTGGAACTCTGCATTGAATATGACAGCGCTGCCACCTGGCGGTTATGCTGCCTGAAGAGGGTGGGCTAGTGACATCTGCACAGCAAACCTATCAATGTTGCTCTGGAAAGGCAAAGGCCAAAGGTTTTTTTTTTTTTTTTCTCCCCTTTCCCTCATTTCACAGAGAGCTTGAGTTCTTTTGCCACTTTTTTTCTGGTTTATTTATGTCTTCATTTTATAGTTCTGTTACATAAGTTATTTATTTTAGTTCTGTTCTATTTTTTTGTTGTAGTTCTTTAACGTCTACATTGTTTACTTTTTAGATGCTATTTTGTAAAATGTTTGTTACTTTATTTTCCAAATATAACTGTTAGCCATCTCTAAAGTTCTCTGATTGTTCTCTATAAATCTTTTGATTTGAGAATGAGTCATGCATTATTGTACATAAATATGCATCTTGAAAGTGAGCCCCCGCCCTGAGTCAGTTGTCATGCTCCGTAGGCCCTTAACACTGCAACAGAAGACAAGTTTTTACAGAAAACAATTCTAAAATTAATGCAAATGTTTATTCACAAACTCAAAATGTAAAGTTTTATTCTATTGCACATCACAAGTGTTATTGTTGCCTTTGAGCGGGAGTCCGTTTAAGTTTGGGGTTAGGCTGTTTCACCAAAAACTGTTGTTGTTTTTTTGCACAGGCGATGGGAAGGTTTAACTGGTTAGGCTTAGGCGGAGGTAGCGTGCCGGGCCCGTGGCCTTTGACCCTTAGCAAAAAACTGAACTTGAGTTAAGCTAAAGAGGCAATATTGACCACATATGCTGTTTATATTGCTTTCAATTGAAATGAAGTAATGTCCGTTGAGTATTTTAACAAATTGTTTGATGATGCTGAATTGAAAACCCAAAAATGCAGCGCGTGACCCACGAACACTGGCTGAATAACAAAAATATGAGCGCCACACAAGGGTTAACACACATTTGCATTTATTGAAAACAATTTTTGTACAAACATTATAAATAGATGTAATATAAAATGTTTCATCAGAAGGTAAGATTTACTTTAATTACGATGCTTGATGGTACAAAATTGTTTACAGAAATAGCACAAACACAATCAATCCAATCATGATTCTAAGCAGCGCTCGGGTAAGTGTCTTGTGAGGAGTGAGAAGTCAAATTGAGGCAAGTTGTGAGGCTTTGACTGTCAAAAATGAGTATGAATAAAGTATAAATAAATTAGAGAGTAGGAGACGTGCTTCCAAACAGGAGTTCCACGTCACAGTGGTACCAGGTGAGTGTCTCCTGGCTGAACTGTGAATAGAAAAGACTCACATTAGTGAATTGCAGAGAGAAGGAAAGTGTATTTTAATTTTCAAAAAATAAACACTTGCTTAAGAGAGTCGTTGTCTCTTGCTCCGAAATGCCCGGATTGTTCTTGCAGGCCTCCTAGCTCCTCGCATGCCTTGGCGTAAGCCTGGTAGGCTTGTGCGTAGCTCAGACCTGGATTAAGCCATAACCAACTGAAGTTCTTCGTCCTGACCACTTTGTTTTGAAATTGGCTGGCACAGTCTTTGTCTTGACTCTTTCAATGACCTGCTCCATTTCCTCTTCTTCCTGGTCCTCTTGTTCAGATAGCTGGGAGATGGTGCCGCTTTGAAGGTGCCTTGGAGGTGGTGGCTTTGGGCTTTTCTGGCTGCCGTGGGAGCCCAACTTGTGGGAAAGGACTGGTGCAGCCGGTTGAGGGTGGGTGAGTGGACAAAATTAATGGAGACATTATGTTCAGTTTTTGCAGTTGGCTCTGGCTCAGGGTCACATCTTGAAGTAGTGATCTTAAACATGCGAATGATACAAAATCGCCATTTGTATCAGCCCTGCATAACTGACCAGGGTGAGGTGTTTATTTTCTTCACTCGCTCCGGGTTCTTTGGGAGTTGTTTTATTACCGGTTCCATCCAGGAATCCCATTCCCCTTGTACCTCTGGAGGTTGCTGGAGTAGCACAGGCCCCGCTTTTCTATCTCTGCACACACATCTCCGAGAAGTGCAGCCGCCTCCGCCGCAGTTGATGGTGCCTCAGTTGAAGTAAATGCTGGGAAGAACTTTAATTCACTGGTACCTGACTCCAGACAGGAGTAAACATCATGTCCTGCTGCCCTTGCCATTTCCAGTGCCCTTCCAAAGGTCCTAGGATAGTCGAAGCCTTTCCTCTCTGAAAGGTTCCGGCACAGCTGTTCGACTGTCCGGCACCCGACCAACCGACAGCAGAGGAGGAGCATCACCTTTCAGGCTTTGGATCGAGATTCCCTCGTTTATGTCATGCAGGTCAGACAGGATGACCCGCACGAGTGCCTCTCCGATGACAGCCGGCCCAGCCTCAAGCGTGTCGGTGAAGGGAAATATCCGTTCTATTCTCAGCCTTTGTATTGTGTCACTGATCAGATCTTGATCAGTGGTGGAGACTCCCCGACGCTGGCACTACCGACAGGGGACAGTCCCAGGAAACCTCTTCTTTTGGTAAGGCTGTTTGGATCTGTGGAGAGGGTCCTGAGGCTGATGGCGAAAGGCCTAGATGGAGGATAGAACAGCCTTCCAAAGAACAGCTCCTCAAGGGCAAGCTCCATCTGCAAAGCCATCCAGCTGTTCTTGTACCCCCCTTTGCTGTGTGAATTCCTTAACAGCCCTTTGAGGGTGCTGGTCAGGTACGTGGCAACAGGTTTCACCATGTGTCGCAGGCCCAACCCATGGGAATTGTCCTTGAAAGGGAGGACCATTGGCGTCTGCTCCAGCAGCAGGTGAAGAGCTGGTGGGTTAAAAAAGTCCCTTCCCTCTAGACATACTGGGATGTGTTCCTTTTATCAGGAAAACTGCCTCGATCCTTGCATGGGTTCGGCACTGTGATTTCCTGGCCAGGTCATCCATGCATTTGATATAGCTGTGGGCCCTTTGAAGAATCATTTTCAAATTACTCTTATTGTGAACCCCGCAGGTGGCAGTCACCCTGGTCACTGGGTGTTTGGTGACCGGCATGTGGACACTGGGTGTTGTTGGAAATATTCTTTCCCCCCCAGTCCGTTGATTTGCCAGGCCAAAGAAAGACGCTACTCGTAAATAAATGAAATCGATTTAATAGAGAATCAGAAGAGCTCTGAGCTCAGGATTACAGGACCACAATGCCAAAAGCTGACATCTGGGCAGTCCAGAATGTCTCACAAGCGTTTGCAAATGGTTTATATATTCTTGACTTTCAGTTCCTCCTCCGAGTCCACTGTTGTCAGGCAAATTTCTTCATCTGTTACTTCATAGCAATCAGTAGTCTGCACACAAAAACAAGAACCCCTTGCCCCATCCCTTTCTATCTGTAACTTTTCTGGTAAACAGATAGCGTCAACAGTTTCAGTCTTGGACTCTTCACCCTGGGTGCATTGTTCTTTGTTTTAGTCAGAAAAGGTTTGCTACAGAATTAAAAACAGTAACTTTATGTTTGAATGGAAAAGAACATGTCAATACAATTTGAAACATTTTAAACTATCATTAGAAATAAACACCCCAACACAACCTCGAACATTCCAAACTATTATTCCCTTCAATTCCCTCTCTTGATCTCTGAGATCATAACTCATCCAAATGCCCATCCCTTCACAGTCATCATACTCATCCTCAGTCCTGTGGAATTGAAAGGTTATTGTTCTGTTCTCGTTGTTACTGTGTAACAACCTGTTATAAACCTGTTTGCACATTATACTCTTATACATTTGTTAACCACATATTTATAAGTCTACAGTCTACTCACTGCAAAGTCTACTTCAATTATTTTATTCCACTTTATCCTTATTTGTTACCTTTTTTTCTCTTGACTTGATTATTTATAATTCTACAGATACAGACATATATATATATATATATATATATATATATATATATATATATGTACTTATTTACTTTTTTTTATATCCTATTTCTATTATAATTTCTTCCTTGTGTTTTTAACTGTGAATTTGCACTGTCCATGGAGTGGACCTGTTTACATTTCACTGCCGGTTGTATATTCTGTATATAACTGTGTATGTGACAAATAAAACTCTTGAATCTTGAATCTTGAATTATTGCAGTAATTATAACCCCCACTATTCCCAACAATCCTAGTACCCACCACCTCTCTCCTAGAATCATTTTCTTGTGAGGAGTATTACCTGGATGTCTCCGTCCTTGAATACTTCCTCAATTATTCTCACCACTTCTCTATATCTTAACTTATCCCGCCCACACCCAATTCGTGGTAGCGCAATAACTTATGTGTGTGTTTCCTACACTTGTCTCTGAGGATCCCCAAACTCTTTTTCAAATTGCTGTAGGTGGGTAGCTCCCTACACCACCGCTTTGTTACTAATTGAAAAATGCGTTTTTGTCCGTGTCTCGTTTCTACACACTGTCCAGGTGTAGAAATGTTCTTTATGTATTGCTCTACCCGTATTTCTCTCTGATCTGTTTAGCTACTCCCACCCCCCAACACATAATCAGCACTTATGCAATGTCCAATGGGAATATGCTCACGAATTTCTAACAAATCCCCCTCTCTTTGAATTATCGAAAACTGATTTTTTTCTGCTTTGTTGACACTGCAAAGTTGGGGCAGTGTGGTCTCCTTCAGTCCCTTGGTCCTGCTCCTGTGTGTCCTTTTCCTCTACTCCCTCTCTTTGACCTGTATTCAGGTCAACCCTCGTCTCGTCCAGTGACCTAGACGGTGGATCACAGTTAACACATGTAGACAAATTGAACCAAGTTTTTCCCTTACCCGCTAGTTGGACACAATGGCTAGTTCTGGCCTTGACCCTTAAAGGTTCAGACCATCTAGGGTCAAACCATTTCTGTCTCATCCGTCTCAGTCTTACCCACTTCTCCACTCCTGTCTGATTTTCCGGGGTGTCGACCAGTTCCTTGTTTGTTTTCCCCACAGAAAGTGCCAACAATTGAATTACAGCCTTCACATTATCAAAGTGATTTTGTGGGGACACTGTGCCTGCTGATGGATTGAATGGTGCCCAGGGCCCTGGAAACTGCCTACCTGTCACCAATTCAAATAGTGTCAGCCCAGTTGATCTGTTGATGCTGCACCTGATTGACATCAGAGCAACAGGCAGTGCACTTACCCAATTAATTCCCATGGTGTCACACATTTTTGCCAATTTTTGTTTTATCGTCAAATTCATACGTTCAACCTTCCCCTGGCTTTGGGGGTGCCACACGGCTTTCATACCTATGTTTCAGTCCAAGAGCGTTTTACGACCTGCTCTAAATGGTAATTTTTTAAATGCGTGCCATTGTCTGATCTAATCAATTTAGTAAACCCATGGCGTGGTATGTACTGATTCACCAAACATTTTACCACTGAGACAGCATCCTCTTTCTTATAAGGGTATGCTTCAGGCCATCCACTGTATGCATCTACCAACACCAGTAGATACCTTTTCCCATTAACTGGAACTATCATATCAGTGAAATCCATAACCACTTCGTGGCCTGGACCCTGATTTGTTGGAAAATGGCCAGTTCCTGGTTTCAATGCTGGTTTGACATTGTGTTCTTGGCAGATCTTACAATTAGCTATAGTGCTGCTAATTAGATGTGGCATGAATGGGTGCCACCAGGCTGTCATTCTTCTAGTCATGTCTCGCTCACTGCTGTGTGCAAGGCTATGTGCCTTCTTCAGTATACTGACTGCAGTACTTGCTGGCAGGGTAGGTTTACCCCCTGGTCCTGTCCACAGGCCAGTCTTGTTTACCTTTCCCCCTTTGCTTATCCACTGAGACTTCTCCTCTGCTGCAGCTCGTTGCTGTTCACTGAGAATGAAATCAACAGTTAATTCTTTTGCTATGTCAGTCAGTTCATCACAAGAAATCACCATTAGCTGGTGAGCGGTATATCCAGCTGTTTGTTTTGCCGTCTCGTCCGCTGCAGCGTTACCCAACGCTATCATATCCGTTCCCCAGTGTGCGCTGCACACTTTACTATAACTACTTGCTCAGGAAGCATTACATATTTCAACAATAGCACTGCTTCCTCAGCATGTTTTATTAGCCTACCTGTTGAGGTTACAAACCCACACCTTGCCCACCCAGGTAGTTCAGTTAAGGCCGCCGAGACAGCATAGGCAGAGTCGCAATAGATGTTGACCCTTTGACCCCTACCTGCCTGTAACGCTTCTATCAGTCCTAACAATTCTGCCCTTTGTGCTGACTGCCGTCCTTCCAGCTTCTCAGCTGCCACCACTGTTCCCTGTTCCCCTACCATCCTCACTACAGCAAATGCTGCGAAAGTGTTCCATCCTTTGTTCTTAAACAACATCCATCACTGAACAAATTTAATACCTCTCCAGACAATGCAGTTCCAGTCAGATCTGGTCTTACTCTCTTATCTGTCTCAGCGATTGGCTCACAGTTATGTGGTTCTCCTTCTCCCATTAACCCTGCCATATTCACTCCGGTGTGCATGTGTATAATATTTGGGGCTGTCACTATTTTTATCATCTTTTGTTGTCTTAGTGCGGAGAAAGAAAATGCAGAGGATGTTATAAATGATACCACAGAGTGGTTTGATAGTACTTTCAATGGGTGGTCCATTACAATATGCTCTGCTTTAATTATCATCTTAGCTAAACCAGCTACAAAGCGAGCACAAGGGGTTGTTTCTGCTCAATAACCTCCAAAGAGCACTCAGATAAGATAACACCCTCCTTTGTTGATTGTCCTTCTGGTAAAGTACACCGCTAGTACCATTACCGTTACCATTTTCACTGACGTCCAAGTAGAAAACCTTGCCATAATCTGCCACCTGCAACTCTCTAGTGATCTTTTAAGGTCTATGAATGTCATTTCGGCTTCTGTTGTCCAATTTAATCTTCCCCTAGCATTCTTCATTCCATGTTCATATCTATTTTCCGTTTTGACCATACTGAACAATTCTCTCTTTCCTTTCTTTTGGAGTCCAGTTTACTGTTTGCTCTTTTTCTTCCTCCTTATTATCCCAGCTAAATTCCCTTTATCCTTAGTATCTTCATCCCACCTTCTATAATTTGCCAACAATTCCCAATTTTTCCTAATTTCCTTTTCTCTTTCTTTCCTGTCTTTTGGTTCTGTCTGGGCCAACACCAACTCACAAATCCTTCCCCAGCTGTCTTTATACGTCCCCATTTTATGCTTTATTATTTTTATTTACCTATTATTTCAACTATAATTTTTTTTTTTTTATATTTTGCCAATTCGTTACAATATTACATACAATTTAATTATTGGTGGTGTCACCTCGTCCTCGCGCTCTATGAAAGTTTGTGGCAAATCCGGGTGCCCCCTCCAAATTGTTGGAAATATTCTTTCCCCCCAGTCCGTTGATTTGCCAGGCCAAAGAAAGACGCTACTCGTAAATAAATGAAATCGATTTAATAGAGAATCAAAAGAGCTCTGAGCTCAGGATTATAGGACCATAATGCCAAAAGCTGACATCTGGGCAGTCCAGAATGTCTCACAAGCGTTTGCAAATGGTTTATATATTCTTGACTTTCAGTTCCTCCCTCGAGTCCACTGTTGTCAGGCAAATTTCTTCATACAAATTACAAATTTTACAGGTTCCCCCTGCGGCTCACAACTGTTTGGAGCCCGTAGCGTGACCACATGAGATCTAGCCGGGGGTCCTTCCCGGACAGGGTACATGCCACGTGGCATGTTAAGCTCTCCACTCCTTGCCTGCTCACCAAAGACGCTAGTTCAAGTGGGACGGTTTGTTTTTGTCCAAACTTGGAGAGAAAAATTTGTATTCTCTGCATGGGATCCTGGTCAACTTCTCGTACGGCCTGCATAAAGATGTCAAGTATGAAGTTTTGGTCGTCACTTACGATGTTCATGCGGATCAGGTCGTTGAGGTTGTTCTTCAGTACAGTTGGACGCTGCATTTCTTTGTCTGGCAGTGCCTTTAATTTCGATGTGAAGACATGAATGACAGAACTGATCACTTGCGCAGCGTTGCCTCTCGCTGACACCTCGGTTCTGAACGCTGGGTTTGGATTGATTTTCTCTGCAGTGACGCAGCATATGTTCAAAGGTATCCACCGTCGACAAACCCTAAGGTGTGCCCAAAGGTCTTTTTTATGGTAGATATCCCGTCAGCGCTGAAATCGCTGAGAGGTAGGCGTTTCTTCAGGGAGTGCCAATGAGTTTGAAGGTTAACACCGACAACCTTGGTCAACAGCAAGTAATGAAGGGAAGCCTTGAGTGCGGTGATTTCCCTCAGCTCAATGACAATGCCATCGATGTCATGGGCATAGTTGATAGAATCCTTTGAGCGGTCCACCGCAGTGGGGAAAAGGGGATGTGGACATCTCCGTCCCTCAGGAAATCGTCCACATCCGCATGGCTGTAGAACACGTCGAGCAGATTTTTTTATTTTCTACATCTGTGTAATGGTGCCTATCCCGTAGAAAATTCAAGTTCCTCTTCCGTGTGTTCATCAATGAGGTTGCACTCCACCATGATAAAGGCTGGTCAATCAAAAGTACGGGGAACTATAGAAATACCCAAAAACTCAGACAAGTAGAGTTGATAATTTGGATAAAGCAGACAAAACACCAATGCGGGTCAATAATCAAAGTACAGTAGAGGCAGATGTAAAGGAACATTTAAAAAGCAGAAATACTCATCAAAAACAGTTGACATACTGGAAAGAATCATAATGAAAAGGTCCATCGAAGACAGAGATTACTTGAAGAGCACAAACGCACAGTAAACTTCCATGTCCATTTTTATGCATGAAAAGGCGAAATTGATTTCAAAAGTGGTTGAAATTTGGACTTTGACTTCTCTTTGATCATTTTCTTATACTTCTGTCCTGATACTGGTTCTTTTTCCAGTGAAAAATTAGGACCAAACACGGACTGAAAATAGCCGTAAGTGCAAAGGAACCAGGAAAAGCAATGACTGTTTCTCCAAAATGTGTGAAACGTGCAAAAAGAACAAGAATCGGGACCGAAAAAGCAGATAAGACCATCTCGGGAATGTTCAGATATGTTGAGAATGGCCTAGTGTCTCAAGAACTTCATGGAAGTCAGATACCAATAACATGGTATGTAATAAGTGGTTTACTTCAAATGAAAAAGAGTCCACAATCATGCATGATTTGCTTACACTTTAAATTAGCATATTTTACTTTAATTTTATGTTTTTTGGCAGCCATATGCTGCCAGTCATTTACCCTTTTTTTTTTTTTTTTTTTTTTTTTTTTTAAACAACAATGAAGGTGTTTGATCATAATAATGCAGGAAATACCTGTAAAATAACTTCTTTTTTTTTTTCCGGTTTATTTAATTTAGGATGTTTTACAGACACTGAAAGTGAAACAATCAACACAATCAATCTTTCAAAGTTGATTCTTTTAAAGAATGGAAAGGTTCGTGTTAGGGTTAGGGTGCATGGTTAGGATCACTACCTAGTGGTATGGAATCTAATTAACCTGCACAAAATAAATACAAATAAACACCAACACTCTTACCTTACTTCCCTACTAACCAAAAACAGGAGAGAATGAGAACAAAAGAAAAATGGCCCCCCGCCTCCCTACTGCTTCAACATAACAGGCAAGTGACTTAAAAGCTGGGCGCACAAAATCAAACTTAAATGTGTTGTGGCTAAGTTTAAGCTTAACACATAAAAGCTGCACACTACAGCAATAACACCCATTTAAGCTTAAGACACAACAAAAGCAATACTCTGGGACTAGCAAGGTCACAACCCTCTCATGCTCCTGGGAGAAGGAATCTCTCTTTGGCTTGCTCTCCTGTTCTGCTTAAATACTGGCTCCTTCTGACAGTGATGAGGAGCAGCTGGTAGGCCCCATCACCTAGATTAGGACAGGGAGGAGCACAGGAAATGGGGTGTAGAACACACATAAAAAAACTACAACTGCCAGCAGGCGTTGGGTCCATTGACAATAACACACAGTACATCAATGAATGACACATACACCATAATTGTAAAACAAACACATATGTCCTGGGACGTAACAATTTCAGTAAACACTTCATAATCTGTCCAAAACAGGCCAAATAAATCTTGTCTAAACAGTGTATGACATTTTATGTTGCAGCAGGATTCATATTTAAACTGTCTTTTGCAGTTTAATATTCACAGAAACTAACAGAATAAACTTACCTCACAATCAGCGGCTGAATCCGTTGCTCTTAGAAATAAACAGCAGAGGTAAATTATTCCAGGATTATTCCTCACCTCGTCTCAAAACCATGTAAAGCACATGCACTAATCCTGATGTGTTTATTTGAGTTGATCCGGGTGGGGATACTCTCATGGATGGTGTCAGTATTTGAATCTCAAAAGAATGCGCGCTCCGTGGGTGTGGCACCTTAACACTAATGAAGAGGCTCGTGAGCGACTGACATCTCTCTCTTTTCAAGCAGAAGCAAAGGTCTGGAAGATCATAATGTCTAACTAGTTAGTGTGATATATATTTATCACTTCTACGGTCTTCTTTTGCTAATTACACTCCAGGGTCTTTGGGGTCTCCACAGACCCCAGGCAACAAAATGTAATTTTGTAACAAAACAATTGTTTTTGTTTTTTTAGAACAAATGTAATTTTAATGTTTATTAATGTTTTTACTGAACATCGGTGCAGTTTTTGGAGTATTTATAATAATTTTTTAATTTACATAAATTTTTAATTTTCACACAATTTGTTTTTAAATGTAAAATTAATTTTATAAAAGACCCAAATTTCTAACTTTCATTCATGGGGATGACATGGTTTAGTGTAAGATTTTTGCCCATCTTTTGGAAAATACAGTTTTAAAATAAAAATAAAAATAAATAAAAAGATGTTTACCATTAAATGGCTGCAGAGCTCCACCATTTGCAATGTGCTGTTTGACTGACTGAAAGACATCTTTTCACAAGTATTTTTCAGTTGGATTCATATCTAAATGTTATGAAATCACAATTATAACAATTAAAATTAATTTTTGTCAAAGTTTAACAATTTTTTGTACTGAAAATCTTTTTCAATATTACATTATGATTAGAATCAAACCGGAACAAGAGAAAAGTTTCAAACATCTGATTTTCTTATAATTCTACAAATTTAATCTACACTTCAGTTACTAACTGTAACAAAAATTTACAGAAATTAACAGTTATATTACATATTGAGTAAAAATACACAACATGAGCATCAAAATGCAATGAACTGAACAGCAATAACAAGCAACAACAAATGTATTCCTGTTTGTGTGTGTGTGTGTGTGTATGATCATTTTGCATTGTGGATGTTTTATGCATTGTTGGAAGTGTGCCACTTTATTTCTGTATGTGTGTTCTGTGTTGTTTCTGTTTTTGAGGATGAATTTTGTCCATTTTCTAAGCCCTGAGTGTGACTTTTTTTTTGTGTCACGAACAGAAAAACAGATGTCAATCCAATTAATTTTTTTATTTGTAGATCTAGAGAGTGTTGACAACGGTACAAAGTCTCATGCCATTAGGACAAAGGAACTTTTTATTTTTATTTGAGCAAACGTCCTTTGGGGTCAGAAAAGAACCCGAAGACCTCAGGAGGTTGAGTAGCCTAGTAGTTGTATCAACATCTGCATGTAATCAATACCTGACTGTCAAATCAAATGAATTCAGAAACCTTTTGACAATATTTATTGTCACGCATCATAGAACTGAACACATGACCGTAGATTAGTATAACGTTCTCTCATTAAATAAATCAAAGGGCTACATTTCAGATCAAATAAATAAAATGTGAAAATTGTGTATGTTCAAATAAAGTGCTTAACTTCAGAAAAACAAAACAAAGGGAGGAACAGTTTGAATTTCCCCTTTTCTGTTTCTCATCTGGACTTAACAGTCTCAAACAATTTTACAGATAATAAATCTCAAAACATCTTAACAATTGAACAGTGAGAGAATTGAGCTTGAACTTGGCTTGCCCCACTAATTATGTTCAAATGCTTAATTTTTTACTTTTTATGCACTAATTTGCGCTGGATTATCTTGTCTGATGGCTTCTTAATGAGCATGCTATGATGCACAGAAACCATTTACTACAATGTTGTCAAATTGCTTATCAAGGTACCAAGATCATGCACCACCTTATTCAGTCCAAACACACACTGTGTGTAATGTATATTATTTTGCATGGATAATTAAAACTTCCCTACAAAGTTTAAATCACAAATTCACTTGACAGAACTATTAAGATAACATGTTTTTGTTTCATGTTGTGAAACTTGAAGTTTTGAAGAAGTCACTCAATTAACCTTTGTAGGATCAGTAACTTACACTCCCCTAAAGGATTATTAGGAACACCTGTTCAATTTCTCATTAATGCAATTATCTAATCAACCAATCACATGGCAGTTGCTTCAATGCATTTAGGGGTGTGGTCCTGGTCAAGACAATCTCCTGAACGAACTCCAAACTGAATGTCAGAATGGGAAAGAAAGGTGATTTAAGCAATTTTGAGCGTGGCATGGTTGTTGGTGCCAGACGGGCCGGTCTGAGTATTTCACAATCTGCTCAGTTACTGGGATTTTCACGCACAACCATTTCTAGGGTTTACAAAGAATGGTGTGAAAAGGGAAAAACATCCAGTATGCGGCAGTCCTGTGGGCGAAAATGCCTTGTTGATGCTAGAGGTCAGAGGAGAATGGGCCAACTGATTCAAGCTGATAGAAGAGCAACTTTGACTGAAATAACCACTCATTTCAACCGAGGTATGCAGCAAAGCATTTGTGAAGCCACAACACGCACAACCTTGAGGCGGATGAGCTACAACAGCAGAAGACCCCACCGGGTACCACTCATCTCCACTACAAATAGGAAAAAGAGGCTACAATTTGCACAAGCTCACCAAAATTGGACAGTTGAAGACTGGAAAAATGTTGCCTGGTCTGATGAGTCTCGATTTCTGTTGAGACATTCAGATGGTAGAGTCAGAATTTGGCGTAAACAGAATGAGAACATGGATCCATCATGCCTTGTTACCACTGTGCAGGCTGGTGGTGGTGGTGTAATGGTGTGGGGGATGTTTTCTTGGCACACTTTAGGCCCCTTAGTGCCAATTGGGCATCGTTTCAATGCCACGGCCTACCTGAGCATTGTTTCTGACCATGTCCATCCCTTTATGACCACCATGTACCCATTCTCCGATGGCTACTTCCAGCAGGATAATGCACCATGTCACAAAGCTCGAATCCTTTCAAATTGGTTTCTTGAACATGACAATGAGTTCACTGTACTAAAATGGCCCCCACAGTCACCAGATCTCAACCCAATAGAGCATCTTTGGGATGTGGTGGAACAGAGCTTCGTGCCCTGGATGTGCATCCCACAAATCTCCATCAACTGCAAGATGCTATCCTATCAATATGGGCCAACATTTCTAAAGAATGCTTTCAGCACCTTGTTGAATCAATGCCACGTAGAATTAAGGCAGTTCTGATGGCGAAAGGGGTCAAACACAGTATTAGTATGGTGTTCCTAATAATCCTTTAGGTGAGTGTATAATTGGTCAGCAGACAAAGGTGCTTTATTTTTGGCGTATACTGCATGTACGAGCACACACACACAAGCTAGGTAGTTGGGGGGGTTCGGGGGCATGGTCCCCCAAGAAAAAATGTATTTCTCTGATCAACATATGTGAATTTTAAGATGTTTGAAAGCCAAACGATGAGAAATCGATTTAAAACCATGCAGTAGATTATTTGTCAATATCTGCTCTATCCTCATCTCCATCACTTTCTTTTCTCTCATTCTACTTATCTTGCCCTGTCTCTTTTCCTTATAAAGCAGAATATTTTTATTAATCACTTTCTAATACAAGTTTATTTACTGAAGCCTACGAACGTAGTTAAATATTTTGTTCTCCTTCTCACTCGTCTTTTTCTCAACTTTCTCCAGTGCTCTTGTCTGTATCTCTCCTTCTCCGTCTCACTCGTATGTTTCTCTCCCTTTCTCCGTCTCACTCGTATGTTTCTCTCCCTTTCTCTGGCGCTCTCGTCTGTATGTCTTCCTTACTCTGTGTTGCTCACTCGCCTGTTTCTCTCCATCTCACTCGTCTTTTTCTCAACTTTCTCCAGTGCTCTCATCTGTATCTCTCTTTTCTCTGTCTCAGTCATTTACAGTGAATCCGAAAGTATTCACAGTGCATCACTTTTTCTACATTTTGTTACGTTTACAGCCTTATTCCAAAATTGATCAAATGCATATTTTTTTTCCCCCTTAATTCTACAAACAACACCTTATGACAACATGAAAGAAGTTTGTTTGAAATGCCCTCTCAAGCTCCATTAGGTTGGATGGGGCTCTGGCTGGGCCACTCAAGGACATTCCCAGAGTTGTCCTGTAGCCACTCCTTTGTTATCTTGGCTGTGTGCTTAAGGTCGTTGTCCTGTTAGAAGAGGAACCTTCACCCCAGTCTGAGCGCTCTGGAGCAGGTTTTCATCAATGATGTCTCTGTACATTGCTCCATTCATCTTTCCTCGATCCTGACTAGTCTTCCAGTTTCTGCCGCTGAAAAACATCCCCACAGCATGATGCTGCCACCACCATGCTTCACTGTAGGGATGGTATTGTCCAAGTGATGAGCAGTGCCTGGTATCCTCCAGACATGATGCTTGCCATTCAGGCCAAAGAGTTTCATCAGATCAGAGGATTTTTTTCTGGTGGTCTGAGAGTCCTTCAGGTGCCTTTTGGCAAAACTCCAGACAGCCTTTTACTTAGGAGTGGCTTTCGTTTGGCCACTCTACCATAATGGCCTGATTGGTGGAGTTCTGCAGCGATGGTTGTTCTTCTGGAAGGTTCTCTACTCTCCACAGAGAAACACTGGAGCTCTGTCAGAGTGACCATCGGGTTCTTTGTCACCTCCTGACTAAGGCCCTTCTCCCCGAACACTCAGTTTGGCTAGACGGCCAGTTTGGCTAGGAAGGGTCCTGGTGGTTCCAAACTTCTTCCATTTAAGGATGATGTGCTCATCCTTTGCTCATTAGGACCTTCAATGCTGCAGAAATTTGTCTGTACCCTTCCCCAGATCTGTGCCTCTATACAATCCTGTCTCGGAGGTCTACATACGATATCTTGAACTAAGTGGCTTGGTTTGTGCTCTGACATGCACTGTTAACACTGGGACCTTGAATAGACAGGTGTGCGTTTCCAAATCATGTCCAATCAACTGAATTTACCACAAGTGGACTCCAATCAAGTTGTAGAAACATCTCAAGGATGATCAGTGGAAACAGGAACACCTGAGCTCAGTTTTGAGTGTCATGGCAAAAGGCTGTGAATACTCATGTGCATGTGATTTTTATTTTATTTTTTTTTTTTTATAAATTTGGAAAGATTGTAAACAAACTTTTTTCACGTCGTCATTATGAGGTATTGTTTGTAGAATTGAGGAAAAAAATAAGAATTTAATGCATTTTGAAATAAAGCTGTAACATAACAAAATGTGGAAAAAGTGAAGCGCTTTGAATACTTTCCGGATGCGCTGTATATTTCTCTCCCATTGTTTTCTACATGTATTGCTATCTTTCATTTTCTTTCTACCATCTTTTCATGTGTAACTTGCCTCAAACAATAAACATCACAACTACAGTGTAGACAGATGAAAGAGTTAATCGCCTTGAAAACACAGACTTGATTGGCTGAGTGGTATCACGTGGGGTGGCTTAACTCGCATACAAATTACCGGAGATTACGGGAGACCAAATGTATGGCCCAAACCTCGTTATTTAAATAATCACATCAATATGTTATTCCAAGGTTGTTCAGTTGCCAGACCTTGTATGAAACGCCTACTCATCTGATCGACACATCCATAGACTGTAAAAAGACACATCATACAAATTTCAACACGTCTGTGACTTCGACCTGGCAACCTACAACCTAGTTGCACTGTTGATCTCTGTGCAGGGCGTGGTAAGTTGAATCAAGCATCACTGGTAGAAATGGGAGGAAAGACTTAGCTCAAGATTCAAGAGTTTTATTTGTCACATACACAGTTATATACAGAATATACAACCGGCAGTGAAATGTAAACAGGTCCGCTCCATGGACAGTGCAAATTCACAGTTAAAACCACAAGGAAGAAATTATAATAGAAGTAGGATAAAAATATATATATATATATATATATATATATATATATATATATATATATATATATATATATATATATATATATATATATATGTAAATTATAAATAATCAAGTCAAGTAGAAGAAAAAAAGTTAAAAAAATAAAATAAAATAAGAATAAAGAAGTGGAATAAAATAATTGAAGTAGACTGTGCAGTGAGTAAACTGTAGACTTATAAATATGTGGTTAACAAATGTATAAAGAGTATAATGTGCAAACAGGTTTATAACAGGTTGTTACACAGTAACAACGAGAACAGAAAGTGCAGTGCAATGACAGTATGTTTATCCTGAAGTGAAGTCACGTGATGTTAAGTGACTGAGTTCAGGAGTCTGATGGCCTGGGGAAGAAGCTCCTCCTGAGTCTCTCAGTTTTGGCCATCAGGCTTGGGCGCTTACCAGATGGCAGCAGCGTGAAATGAGGGTTTGCAGGGTGATTAGAGTCCTTGATGATTTTAGTAGCTCTACCTTTGCAGCGTTTGGTGTAGACGTCCTGCAGAGACGGGAGAGCTGACCCTGAGATATGCTCGGATAAGCGCCGACTCTTTGCAGGGCTTTGCGGTCATGACTGGTGCTGTTACTGAGTTGTTACTGGTGCTGTTGCTGAGTTAATACACTTTCTATCGCCCTAAATAGAAAGTTCTCTTTATGCAGCATCAGTATTTTCTGTAATCCCCTGGCTAGCATTACATTATATGATCACACTTTTGTTCATGCAAATGCTTTTAAACCATTTAAGAGCAACAAGGCAAAGAGAACGTGCTGTATGTGAAACACCACGACACGCCAGATTCGAGTTCTCTTTTGCGCTTGAATGAACAACACAAATTTGCCAAAATGCCAGTTTTGTAGAGTTTCTTCATAAGAGCAGCCTTAAAAAAGTTAAATAACGTCTTAAATGAACTTCGAGGTGTGAGAAAATGTGAGATCTGCTTCATGTGCGACAGCAGAAGATCTTAAAGTGACAGTAACCACTTAAAATTACAATGTAAAGAACAAAAGTAATTGCTCACTAAATACGCGCTGCTCTTGACTAAATAACTTTAGTACCTCTAATAAGGATTAATCTATATATAATTTATAACGTATGCAGTAGGAAGAGCACAGGTACATATGAAATGTAACATTATTATTATGGGTTTATGTGAAGATTGTTTTTAAATTCACTTAAATTAAAAAATATATATTTTTTGAAGCTTAATAAATGTGTAATATTAATAGTAAACACTCCTATGGGTCGTATTTCAGGAAAGTGACAAACAACCTATAAAGGCGTATTGGTTGGAGAACATGTTTTATTTCATGGACAATGATGCTTTGCACAGGATATCAGACAGATTCATATTTCCTGATTGTGATGTGTTTTCTCTCAACAGATTCCCATCAGTTCACTCTGGATTCGAACACAGTGAATAAACGCCTCCTCCTGTCTGAGAGGAACACAGTGATTGCTGGCACTTACACAAAGCCTCAGCTGTATCCTGATCATCCAGACAGATTTGATGAGTGTGAGCAGGTGTTGTGTGGAGAGAGTGTGTGTGGACACTGTTACTGGGAGGTTGAGTGGAGTGGATATGTGTGTATATCAGTGTCATATAAGAGCATGAGCAGGAAGGGAAAGTGTTTTGAGTGCGTGTTTGGATGTAATGATCAGTCCTGGAGTTTGCTCTGCTCTTCCTCCAGTTACTTATTCATACACAATAAGATAAGGACTGATCTCCCTGTAGAGCCCATCAGCAGTAGAACAGATCACAGTAGAGGTACATGATGATATCTATAGAGTAGGAGTGTATGTGGATCCCAGCGCAGGAACTCTGTCCTTCCACAGCGTCTCTGGAGACACAATGAGCCTCATCCACACAGTCCAGACCACATTCACTCAGCCGCTCTATCCTGGGTTTTATGTTGGTTATGGATCATCAGTGATACTGTGTTGATGAATCAGAATAGACTGATGAGAGATTCTACCCATAATGCTTTGAGCTCATGATGAATCAGTGACAGTGAGATGTTATAGAGTCTCTTATTTTCTCTTCATGACATTAATACTACAGCTGAACTTCTGTCAGTGAAATAACATGTCAGTTTGTGCGGTATAAAAACATTATGCCTATGCAATGTCCCCACAATTCACAAAAACAAACGTGTGTGTCACGATGAGTGACGGTGTGTGTCTGTGCTTTTCTCAAACTGTTTCAGTCACTCTTATTGTAGAGTCACATAAATCATGTTTTATTGCTATCAAACTTACCTTTCATTAAAATGTATCAGAATAAAAAGTACTTTTTGTCAAATTGATCTAGAAAGTCTCAGACATGATGAAACTGTGGTAATACCATGGTCTGAATTCATCATGTAGTGTTTTGTGAGAGTGTTGTGGTGAATAATGTCAGTGTTTTCTTTCTCTATCTGTCATGTGATCGTCCCGCTGCTGCTCTCAGTGCTGGAATCAACACTAATAATTCAATATATTAATAAACTTCACTTTCAGCAGAGCAAATAGAGTAAATGATGAAGTGTGATGTTTCAAAAGAGGATGTCAAACACTCTCATGAGCTTCTTCTGCATCAAGTGACAGTTCAGAGATGAGCGACCCATGAGCTATATCGATGACCTTTGACCTTTTTCACTGCTCAGGTGAATGCTCATTTATACCAGTGAACTAGTTCGAGTAGTTTATTGGTTAAATGCCTCTTACAGTTATCACTGTGTATAGTTAGTAGGAGCAAAAACTAAACATTGAATGAAGGTGGTTCTATTGCAGGTCTGTTTGATTAAACGGCATTCGTTTTTATAAATTGTAACTAATATCAGCATTGTGTAATAGTAGGGAAAGGTCACTCAGTTATACATGACTGCAGTACCTCTCCAATGATGCTTCATATGGCCATGGTTGTTCAGGCACACTCCTCACTTTCCTGAATGTTTTAGCAGAAGCTTGTACCTGTGAGTGTCCTGCTCCAGAGTCACTAGAATGAGAACAAGGTGAAAAGAGTATTTTGGTCATCAGCTCTTCAGCAATGTGTATTTATTTGATAACATAATGAAATCCATACACTCATATTGTATTTGTTAGTGTTTGTGTGCTATTGGCACTCTGCTGCAATGACTTACTGAGGCCATCCACGGGCAGATAACCAAAGTCTCAATTTAAATGAATCCAATTTCAGACACGCCAGCGTATCAATGACACTGATATAGAGAATAACTTCTCTTGGTTTTATGTAGTGGAGGGAACTGATGACTGTTTACATAATCTTATTTCTTAAGTTAAATTTTGTCATTGAATTTTACTTGGATTTATTGAGTACATTAAAATCATTTCAAAATCTGACAATGCAACTGTATCTTGTAAACAAGGAGAGCATAATTAATATACTTATTAATATAACTAAATTTGTTTCAGTTATTTAATATACAATATTATATATTAATAATTAATTATTAATATATTAATAATTAAAAATAAGTTTAAATGTTAATTCAATTCAAATAAATTTATTGTCATCTCACACATGGCTCTGCATTCAATTAATTAGCATCAAACAAACAATATAATCCTTATTCTCAGTGAATAAAGATTACTTATTAAATGAAGACATTGAAAAAATGACGAAAATAGGTGGCGATGTGCACTAAGTAGGTTACGTAACTCGCCATTAAACAAAAGAAGAGGAAGTAGAATGGTGCACTCTTTCTTAGCGTCTGTTTCCATGGTGAATCATCGATTTGTCGCTCTGTTGAGAATGTCTTGTGTGTTAACCAGGAACATACTCTGGGTTGGCTGAACTTACTCCCGGACGTGTTTTTGGAACCAGCATACCTCCAGTAAGGTTTGGGTTAATCAACCGAGAGTTCAGGGTATATGTGACGGTAAGTTAACCTTGCTTTCTGGAATACCCCCCTAGTGTCCAGATCCATGGGGGCTCACCATCAATTGAATTTCCAGAACTCTCGAACTTGAACTTGAATTTTCTCCCTTCTGTCTCATACGTTTTCTCCCTTCTGTCTCATACAGTGCAGACGTGTTTTCTCTCTGCTCCCGCTGTGCTCTGGCGCTTTGGTATTTTGTCTTTTTCTCTTTCTCTCCGACCCGCTGCTTGCTGGACTCCTGAAAATACTGAAATGGAATTGATTAACTGGTCAATCAGCGCGATCGATAGGATTTTCTCACAAAGGAAGGGTGCCCCGGGAGAACCCACCTGCCCGGACGGGACCTTTGCTGCAGGAGTGCGTGATGGACGCATGGAACAACTGGCAAGTCCTGTGCCTGGAGGCTCTGTCCGTGGAGGATGCGGAAGATTTATACATGATTGGATTATTGATGGCGGGGTTCCTATTCTTTGGCTTTGGGATTGCCCTGACCTATCGGAAGGTTGGTAAGACAGCTGCAAGCAAATTCACCCAGCCGCTGTCTGTGGAAATTAAGGAATGCTTCGGGGCTGTGTGTGACCGTTTGAAGGAATTAGATCAGAGAGTGATACAGATTGAGGAACTGAACCGTAACAACGCAGTCCGGACTGCGGATACGCAGGGAAGAGTGGGCTCCATCGGGGATCAGATCGGTGAACTTTTATGGACTGTAACCGGTCTGGCCATGAGGCTGGACGTAATGTCTAGGGAAACTGCACGGACCGGACGCGAGTGCTGAGGACCAGAACTGATTGATTGATTATGATCCGGACAAATTACGGAAGATCATCAAGTGGATTAAAAAATTGTATTTGCCTGACCCGAACCTCACTTGTCCCTATCTCTCGGTTGGGAGGTCAGCCTGACAGCTTGGTCTGCTATCTTCCCCTGTGCACTGCCTTATCTCCCTTCAAGGACAAACCATAGAACTGAACTCGAAAACAACACAATCTCAGACTCACTCGCACCATACACACCCGATCCCGATCCCAGCCCCCCTCCATCCGTCTGCCTGTCCTTATCTATCTCCTCTCCCACTCCATACAAAAAAATCCCATCACGTGACCACGTGTACTGTGTTATGTTATGTTTTGTTGTGTTTGCTATGTAATGCTTGCTAAACTGCATTCTTGTATTTCTGGAGAGCGTGTGGCGGCGCCTGAATAATTGGCCGCGGCCCGGAGGCTTGCTCCAAACTTCATTTCGTTATACTGTACTTGTACATGTGTAATGACAAATAAACTTGAAACTTGAACTTGAATTTCTGTAGTCCTCCCTTCAGGACCATTTGAATAAATCTTGCATACAAGGTGATACAGACAAAATAATTTTTTTCAGTGTTTGCCGCCATCTAGTGATCTAGTTATAGTGATCGCAAAAACACAAACCGTTCTCATTAACAACTCAACAGCACAAGCACGACAGACCAACTAATGAACATATTACAATTATGACCAGATTAGAGAGTTATAGTGATCACAAAAACACAAACCGTTCTCATGAACCCGATCACACGACAGACCAACTAACAAACATTTTACAATTATGACCAGATTAGAGAGTTATAGCGATCACAAAAACACAAACCGTTCTCATGAACCCGATTGCACGACAGACCAACTAACAAACATTTTACAATTATGACCAGATTAGAGAGTTATAGCGATCATGAAAAGAGGAAACAAGCATATATTAGGAGTATAGTATCTTACTTGTCGGACACATTTTGTGAGCTGACGCTTGAAACAGACAGTGAGGAGGTTTAGACGCTCCAGGCGGTGTGGAAATGAACGGGTCTTTATCATCGCTGAAGTGAACAACAATACGATCTCAAATGGACAAACAAGTGAACATGACACACGAGCATATTCAAGCAAAAGCCAGCATATATTAGTTCTGTGAAACAAAGCAAAACCAATGTTACTCGCCTCTCGAGAAGAAATAAAGCAACCTTTTGCAGGCCTTCGCTCCTCGAGTTCTCTCCAGTGCTGGAAAGCTGATACTTCTTGCCTGATCGTAAGCCTTCTTTTGTTCCACAGACATTTTCCCCTTTTTTCTTTTATCTCTCTCTTTCTGTCATTGCTCGGCTAATGTCCGTCCTGTGTGTCGTGTCTTTTGAATAATGACGTGCACTGAGCGCTCTCTTCTCACCATCATTAGTAGACACGCCCCTTACTGCTGATTGGCTACAAGTTTGTTTTGGTACTCCGCCTTTTATAAAGCATTTTTGAAATAACACTTACTCCACCTTTAAGGTTTTCCCATTTTTATTTAATTTGAGCTGCAGACATTTTCCCCTCTAGCCTTTGCTCAAAATCGAGCATAAAAAGAGTCCATTGTCTACAGCACTTGAATAAAATTAAATTTTTTTCGTCTTGTATACTCAAAACCTTTGATGGCAGCATTGCGTTTATTAGTGAAGAGGGCTTCATTAGCCATTCTCCTCTGGATAAAAACACGGGTGTTCATCAACCCCTGTAAAATCAAAACAGAATTTAACATTGACAGACTGACCATCACTAATGTCCTATCACTGGTGCTCATCACTAATGTCCTATCGCTGGTGTTCATCACTAATGTTCTATCGCCGGTGTTCATCACTAACGTTCTATCGCCGGTGTTCATCACTAACATTCTATCGGTGGTGTTCATCACTAACGTTCTATCGCTGGTGTTCATCACTAATGTTCTATCACTGGTGTTCATCACTAATGTTCTATCACTGGTGTTCATCACTAATGTTCTATCACTGGTGTTCATCACTAGTGTTCATCACTAACGTTCTATCGCTGGTGTTCATCACTAACGTTCTATCGCTGGTGTTCATCACTAATGTTCTATCGCTGGTGTTCATCACTAATGTTCTATCATCGTGTGCTGGTGTTCATCACTAATGTTCTATCGCTGTGTTCATCACTAATGTTCTATCACTGTGTTCATCACTAATGTTCTATCACTGTGTTCATCACTAATGTTCTATCGCTGGTGTTCTATCTCTAGTGTTCATCAATAATGTTCTATCGCTGGTGTTCATCACTAATGTTCTATCGCTGGTGTTCATCACTAATGTTCTATCACTGTGTTCATCACTAATGCTCTATCGCTGGTGTTCATCACTAACGTTCTATCGCTGGTGTTCATCACTAATGTTCTATCGCTGGTGTTCATCACTAGTGTTTATCACTAATGATGAACACCGGCGATAGAACATTAGTGAACACTAGCGATAGAACATTAGTGATGAACTAGCGATAGAACATTAGTGATGAACACCAGCGATAAACGTTAGTGATGAACACCAGTGATGATAGAGCGATTAGTGATGAAACACCGGCGATAGAACGTTAGTGATGAACACCAGTGATAGAACATTAGTGATGAACACCAGTGATAGGACATTAGTGATGAACACCACATTAATGATGAACACTAGTGATAGAACATTAGTGATGAACACCAGCGATAGGACATTAGTGATGAACACCAGCGATAGGACATTAGTAGGACATTAGTGATGAACACCAGCGATAGAACATTAGTGATGAACACAGACGATAGAACATTAGTGATGAACACCAGCGATAGAACATTAGTGATGAACACCAGCGATAGAACATTAGTGATGAACACCACATTAATGATGAACACTAGTGATAGAACATTAGTGATGAACACCAGCGATAGAACATTAGTGATGAACACCAGCGATAGGACATTAGTGATGAACACCAGCGATAGGACATTAGTGATGAACACCAGCGATAGGACATTAGTAGGACATTAGTGATGAACACCAGCGATAGAACATTAGTGATGAACACCAGCGATAGAACATTAGTGATGAACACAGACGATAGAACATTAGTGATGAACACCAGCGATAGAACATTAGTGATGAACACCAGCGATAGAACATTAGTGATGAACACCAGCGATAGAACATTAGTGATGAACACTAGTGACAGAACAGCAAAGACAAGCATCTGGGCAGTCCAGAATGCCTTTGCAACTTTTTCATAAAAAAAGATAAATACTGACATTTACAGTGCACATTATCCTTTATTATTAATAGTATGCGGTCCGATTTTTCCCGTTGCGTCTGTCGTTGCTATGCAACCATGCAGCTTTACAGGGGGTATGGCTTATCTAAATGAGATGTAAATGAGCCCTGTTGTCACTCCAGCAGGTGAGAACAGGTGACAACTGCACAATCTTTAGAGGCCGTTTTCTCCCTTTTGAGCTTTTCTGAGTGCCTACCTTCACATGGCCACAACTTCTCCAAATATTATCAGATTTCCATGTGTTACACATCGTTGGAAAGCTTGGAGACTACACTTTCAGAATCTGTGAATAACTCAAAATGCCCCAGAACCGACTTGTGTCCCTACTTTCTGTGATTGGTCACATTTAATGTCAGTCATGTGTGCAGGGAAATATCATTTATTAGGCATTTAAAAACATGGAAAGCTCAAAAGTAAATGGCTTTCAGGACTAAAATTATGAAATCATTCCTGATGCATTTCTATTAGCAGAAAAATAAAAATGGACAACAAAGATAAGCTGTTGATCAAATGAGTAATGAGATAATAATCATTATTGTATTGTGAGATTTGAGAGGTTTTCAGTGTCGACAAGAGCCAGTTCAGTTCCAGTGTTTTTACAGGAAAGAAAGACACAAGGACTTTTTCATGTTCATGTTATTTTATTGTCACAATAACTGACATTTAATTTTCTGATGTATACATATATTTTATGACAATAGGATTTGAACAGGCACTGCTGTAATGCTCAGACTGATGTCTTTCTGTACCCTGATGTGTTTTTCACACAGTCCCGACTCAAGCTAATGTCTCACGCGCCTCTTCCACGACTGGAGCCATGTTTATCCACTGGATTTCTGTCTGAAAACCTTTCATCGTCATGAAGAAGCTCAAATCATCATCTTGGCATCGGCATGTCCTTAAGATAAGTCAAGGAATCAAGTCTTTGTAAAAGGATGTATTTTCTTCATCACGAATGGAAGGTGGAAGTCCAGGTACTGTTAAAAAGATCAGCCAAATCATCTGATTCACACAAGAAGATCTGGCAGAAGAGGAATTAAAACATCTAAAACCAAGTGAAAACACTAAATCCAGAGTATGACCCTTCTGATGTGTAGGGCTGGGAATAGAGCTCCATACTTTTTAGGCACTGACCGAATTGCCTCGATAAGATTGAGTATCAATTTTCGATACCTAAGGGGTTAAGTAGTCAATCCCTCCATGTGAGGAAGATTTGTGTGCAGTATGTGGTGTGAAAGCCACTGAAGACTTAACGTCTCATAATAACAGCTACATGTCTCGTAATAATGAGACACTTTCTTGTTATGATGAGAAACTTTCCAAGCAGTCAAAAAATTGTTCTGTCACAAACTAACTTTCTTGCTCAGCATATAAAGATGAACTACTTATTTCAGACTGTGGTGATGTGGTTTCTCCACTGCATGGATCTTCATGTGTCTCTTGAGGTAACTTTTAATAGTGAAACTCTTCCCACACTGATCACACGTGTGCGGCTTCTCTCAGGTGTGGATCCTCTCATGTGTTTTCAGATTAGATGACTGACCGAATGTCTTGTCACAGTGTGAACACTTGTAAGGTTTTTCTCCAGTGTGGCTCCTCTCATGTGTTTTCAGATGTGCTGACACACTGAATCTCTTGTCACAGTGTGAACACTGGAAAGGTTTTTCTCCAGTGTGGATCTTCTCGTGTCTTTTCAGATGTGCTGACTGACCGAATCTCTTATCACAGTGTGAACACTTGTAAGGTTTTTCTCCAGTGTGAATTATCTGGTGCAGTTGTAAATGGTTTGCTGTAGTAAAAGTCTTCTCACACTCAAAGCACATGTACTCTCTCACACCAGTGTGTATTTTCTCATGTGTATGTAAACTTTGCTGATGTGAAAAACTCTTTTCACACACAGAACATGAATATGGCTTCTCCTTCGTATGAACTCTCAGGTGTGACTTCAGGGCTGATGTATCAAAAAATGTTTTGCTGCACTGATCACATGCATACGGCTTCACTCCGATGTGGATCCTCATGTGCCTTTTAAGGTTTGATGAATGTGTGAAACTCTTCCCGCACTGATCACATTCGAATGGTCTCTCTCCAGTGTGGATTCTCATGTGAATCTCAAGATGTTTTCGGTATGTGAAACTCTTCCCACACTGAGCGCAGGTGAAAGATTTCTTGGCTCTTCTTTTCTTTATAAATGTCTTTTTAGTCTTTGAGCGACTCAAAGGTTTTTCTGCAGGTTTGACATGATGTTCCTCCTCCATTTCACTCAGTTCTTCACTCTCCTCGTTCTCTTCCATCAGGTCTGAAATCAAAGAAAAACTGTTTAATCGCATTTCAGTACATCAAAGTAAATAAAGAGAGAGAATGAAGTGAAAGGACATAAAATGTTAATTTGTTTGATGCATTGTTATTGCATGAATTGGGTACATTGATCTACCAGCTAATATTTAAAACATAAATTAGGCACAGATCTAGTTTCTGTAGAGAAAGAATGACACAATTATCAGCTTTTAAGCTTCAAACTGATTCAGTGTGGTTATATTTTGTCATCTCAATTTGTTGCAAGTGAAAATTATTTAGTGTAGGCCTATTTATTTATTCAGTTTTTCTCTGTTGTCAGAAACGCTGCAGGTGCGCAAACATTATATAATGTGTGAATCCAGGTTCTGTTGCTGATCTGTTCTGTATGCATGTTAAAATAATCGGAAAATTAACTTGAAATAAGCATCCCTAGAACAAACAAGTCCCATCAATGGAGGACCCACCTCAGAACTTAAAGGGACTTAAAGGATCTGCAGTTAACATCTTGATGCCAGATCCATTATGACCATGTTTCAAGTATTGTGTTGGTCCCCTTTGGCTGCCAGAACAGCCCTGACCCATCGAGGCATGGACTCCACTGGACCCCTGAAGGTGTGCTGAGGTATCTGACGGAAGGCGCCAAGGCAGACATGAAGCTGAGCAACCTCTACACTCTGGTACTGCTACACACTATGGGTGTAATGTTTCTTGGTTATAAAAAAGAATGTAAAAATATTATTTGATCAGTCCCATTCTCCACCCACAGTTCAGCACGCACACGCACAAGCAGCTCATCTAAGCCTTACATCAGCAAGTGCAGTGCAAAGCGTGGGATGCAGTGGAGTAAAGCACACCGCCACTGGGCGTGTTCTTAGGAGTGACCAATCACGCTTCTCTGCCTGACAATCCCATGGACGAGTCTGGGTTTGGCGGTTGCCAGGAGAACAGTACTTGCCTGACTGCGCTGTGTCACGTGTAAAGTTTGGTGGAGGGGGGATTATGGTGTGGGGTTGTTTTTCAGGGGTTGGGCTTGGCCCCTAGTTCCAGAGAAAGGAACTCTTAATGTGTCAGCATACCAAGGCATTGTGACAATTTCATGCTCCCAACTTTGTGGGAACAGTTTGGGGATCAAATGAGTGAGTTCAGCTTTGAGAATGAAACCAACCTGTTTGTTCCTCAGTTTCTTCATGTTTCACTCTCAATGTTTCTTCTATCTTCATGTCTTCACTCTCCTCTTTAATGAACTCCATCTCTTCATCAGGAGTTTATCTGTGTTTGTCCTGTTTAAAATGAGTAATTAATGAATAATTAACAGAAAGAAAAATTAATCACAATCTGAGAGTGTGTCTCAATCAGTTCAGTCACTGGTAAGAGAGTCAGAGAGAGTGAGTTTTAAACAGAACTGCTTTTTATTTGGCGTAAGTATATCACACCAAAGATGCTTTTTCATTGTGTTCAATGGTTTGAGTGTTCAATGGTTGGAGTCTAATATATTATTAGTTGGTCAGTTGTTGATTTCTGATGGTCAGCTTTTGAGATTTACTGAACTATGAATTAAATGTAAGTGTCATATTTCTGTGAAAGAATATTGTACTGTCATGAATTCATCTCTATTCATCAGTCAGAGCGATAGTTAATTGACCTACGTTACCTGATTAGATGAAAACACTCAAAACTAACACTACAGATTAATATAATAATGCATATTATACTAGGGTGCCCATTTTCAGGGGACAGTCCCGGTTTTTGGTGTTCTGTCCCTGTTTTACAGCTCGTTCAAAACAACCCGCAGATACTTATAAAAGCGCCCAACCAACATACACCAGCAGATGGTTATAGGAGCAATCGTGTAGTGATTATTTCAGATACGCTGACTCTACTTCATGAAGAGCGTAACCGAGAGCAGAGCGCCATTATCATCAAATATCAATGATGACCACACACACACACACACAGAGACACACACACACACACACACACACACACACACACACACACACCTGACTATAAAAAACCAAAACATAATGTGTATTAACACTTAACAAATGCTTAAAATAAGCCTAACATGCAAAATGACAAGACCAATTAAAGATAAGTTATTTTCCAAACAAAACATTTAAAGTAAAAAAGTTGGCTAATTTATACAGTATAAACTTTAAGTATCAAAAACAATTATATTTGTTAAATAGTTTTATTCAACATATATTTGTTGTTTTATTTTTGTAATGTGTTTAATTCACGTAGGCTATTGTTTTGAACCGCTTGTGATTTACAAAGGTTACTATTAACGGTTTTCATTGTTTGTGTTTTATTTGTTTTGTTTTTGCGGGTGCTGTGAATTATATTAAAACCAGACCAACAGTCTTAATATCAAACTAAATCATCATAATTATTAATGTTAATAATAATATAGGAGCCCACAACAACAACAAAAAACATTCGCCCGTTTTATAATTAATAGATAATAAAATGAGATTTTTAGTGATATTGACCACTCAAATAGGAAGTCCCCGGTTTCCATTTCAGAAATCTGGTCACCTTATATTATACAGACCCTTAATATATTAGTCAGTTTAGCTATTTAATGATTTGTAGAAATAGATAGAAGTACATAGAAGCGCTTCAAATCACTGAATCATTTGTTGTGAATTAGTCGGTTCAATTGACTCGGAGAGTCTAAAGCTCCGGTTCTCTCGTCACTCTCCAGAGACTGAACTCATGTTTGAACTGATTCACGATAAAGAGCGAAATGAGACGCTCCTTCTGTTCCTCGTGAGTTTATGATGTTACTTTACTCACACAACGCTGATAAATGTTAGATAAAGCAATGCAGCGTTACATTTAATAACACACCATTCATTCTACGCCGCTTTAAACACTTAAAACAAACCTTTCTTCAGCCGAATCACAACAGATGCAGGAGCGGCGCGGCCTTATGACGTCACACCACCACACCAAAATAAAAGTCCTGTTCACTGACGTGTAAAAAATCACAAAGTGCACAGAAATATACATAAAAAAATATTTTTAAAAATCAGATTTGAATGTATTATTGAAATTCATTTAATAACACAATAGTAAGTTAATAGTTTAAATTAACAGTTAATGTTGCAAATACATAGTAATAAAAAACAAAGCAAAACCTTTTATTTTTTTATTTTAAAATCTTTATCATAAGATTTATAACAACAACTCGTAATAATAATACAATTTGGTTGTAACAGTGGAAATTAAATGGCTACATTATGAGACACAATTGCTCTACTCCTCCAAAATGGACAAACATGCATATTTGAACATGCATGTTAAAAAATATTTTGTTAAAAAAACCCTACTCAATCAAAATAAATCTATTATGACTAATGAAAAGTGAAAACAAATGAAAAGTGTTGCGGCATTACAGATGCTCACGTGGTGTGCAAGATGACTTTTATACGTCTCTGTTGAGCTCACGATGGAATAGCCAATCAGATGAGTTTAGATTAGCCACAGGTGAATTAAAACTTTTCAGCCCACGAACCCAAAAATAACGGAGCCACACATAAAAAATGCTTTTCTTACTTAGTCTTTTTGTCTTGTTTCCAGTCCAAATATCTAAAAATTCTTACATTTAAGAAGCATTTACTAAACAAGCAATCACATTACAGTAAGCATGTATAATCTTGTTTGAATTAAGATTATTTTGCTCATTTTAAGCAAAAACTCACTTAATTCTGAGTTATTTTGCCCCAAAGCAAGACAATAACGTTTGCTTGTCTAGTAAATGCTTCTAGTTTTAAGAATTGTTAGATGTTTGGACTGGAAACAAGACAAAAATACAAAGTAAGAAAAGCATTTTTGCAGTGCATCTGTGGATTCATCTAACTGTAAAGCGTATTTCCCTTTCTTCACTCTGTCCACCAGATGAGACTTTATGTCCTGGGCCATGTCAGAGTTTAGACAGCGCCACTGATTCCAGTTCACGGACCAGTTTACCCCCATGCATAGCCCGGCTTATAGCTATAGCAGAGGGTTTGATGAGGGTTTCCCGATTGTGTGGCTTTTTTGTCTGCAATTAAATATGCCACCTCATATGATGCCTGTTGAGCTTTGGCAGGGGTTGTAAATTGACCGGCTGCTGTCGTTAATCTGTTGTAATCACCTCAGGGTTTGAGGTGAAAGGAAAATCGAAAGGCTGATGGCTTTTTATTTTTATTATATTTTGTTACAATTATGGTTAAACTATGCTATTTCCAATCGTTAATTTTTTTATTTGATTTCTGGAAATCATCTCGCACCCGTATCCGTCAGGTTTTTTTTTTTTTACATTTTTGATTACCTCTGCTCCCACCTGAGACAATTCAAGATTTTTATACAGTGGCAGCCTATAAAACGATATTCAATAAAATAGCATAATCCATACTGCTGATATTCATTTTAATTGAGTCGACTTCATTTGTATGTGCAGTAGGGGTGTGACGAGACACTTATCTGACGAGACGAGACACGAGATCGGGCTCACGAGACGAGACGAGACGAGATCGGGCTCACGAGGCGAGGCGAGACGCGAGACGACACGAGATCGGGCTCACGAGGCGAGACACGAGATCGGGCTCACGAGGCGAGGCGAGACACGAGATCGGGCTCACGAGGCGACACACGAGATCGGGTTCACGAGGCGAGACGAGACGGGTTCACGAGATCGGCTCAGACACGAGATCGGGCTCACGAGACGAGACGAGACACGAGATCGGGCTCACGAGACGAGACACGAGATCGGGCTCACGAGACGAGACGAGACACGAGATCGGGCTCACGAGGCGAGGCGAGATGAGATTTTTACACAGTATTTTTAAGAAATCCTCAATGATGAAATACATGACTAGGAATTAAAAGTTGTTTGCAGGTGTATTTGAAATGTTTTAACTTATCATCTTGTAATGAATGTCATTTAATTTCTTCTTTCTGAGTATGAATGATCATATTCAGTAAAAGACAACAGTGCTGTGTGATTTCCTGTATGATCGTCTCTTCAGACCCAAGAACTGCACATGAGCTTCTTTTGACCTCCTAACTGAGCTCCTTCCCACAGATTGATCATAGATATTAAGTGCAAAACAATAACCATAAAGTACTCAATATTCAAAGTGCAAACAGAGACCAATTTTTTCTTCAAGCCTGATACAGAGCTAAGAGATGGTTACAACTAGACCGCTTTCATATTACAATGGGGCGGTACTTCACTTCCTACATCCAGCGCGACCTTTCCTTTTTTTTTGGGATGTACCTTGTCATTGATTTTTTTTTTTTTTTTATTTACAAAAGAGAAATTCAAAAAACAAGATTCAAAATACAAATACAAAGACCAGTAAAACATACATAAGAGCCAGTATGATTTGGGTATATATATATGTGTGTGTGTGTGTGTGTGTGTGTGTGTGTGTGTGTAACTGTAAGTGTAACTTACAGTTCACCATGTTTTCACCATGTTTTTCGTCTTGAGCCGTTGTGTGTTTTTGTCAATTATCAAGTTTCAAGTCTGTCAACTTTGAAATTTCTTTCTTGGACCGTTTTTGTAAATTGCTGAACAGCGTCTCACTGTGTGAAATTCCTCTGCCCTCTGCCCATTGCTTAGGTTTTATCACTCTGCACTCACTCTCGGTAAGTAAGCTTTCTCTTGAGTAGTGTCTCTCTGTGGTTTTCCTATCGGGGCTTGGCTAACGTGGAGTGCTGTGGCCCACTTTACTCTTTCCCGCGAGCCCTCTACCACTATCGCGGATTTCTATCATGATAGAATCATGATGCTGGGTGACTTTAACATACATGTTGATTCTGATTGTACCTCTTCAAAAGACTTTATGTCTGTTTTGGATTACTTTGGAATATCCCGGCACATTGATTTTCCCACACATTCCCACTCTCACACTCTTGACTTGCTTTGTACTGTTGGTATTGACAAAGTGCACGTGCAGGGTCATGATTTAGGCATTTCTGATCATAAACTAATAGTCTTTGATTTCTCACTTCCTTTTGTCAAACGAAACAACAAAACTATGATCTCTTACCGTAATCTGAGATCTATAACCGTTGACAATTTCTCTGCCACTATTGCTGTCTCTGCTCTTCCTTCTTCACTCAACCGATTAAATCCAGACAAGATAGTTTCGACCTATAATGAATCTATTTGTAATGTTTTGGATGATCTTGCTCCATCAAAAACTAGAATTGTCCCGTCTACTCACTCCTCTCCTTGGTTTACTCCTGAACTAAGATTTCTGAAAGCAAAATGTAGGCGTCTTGAAAGACTTTACAAAAATCTTCCCTTCTAGTGCATTCCATGGCTTTTTCAGATTCAGTAGTGGAATATAAAGAAGCACTTAACATCGCTCGTTCTGAATATCTATCTGCTGTCATTAACAAAGCTAAATGCAAACCGAAAGCTCTTTTTCTGAAATAAATAAACTGGTTAAACCCTCATCCGTAGCTATCACTGGCACTGTTGATCTTTGTGAAAGTTTTCAGCCATTTTTTCTACACAAAAATTGATAACATTTATCAAACGTTTTCTCCAACTTCTACCAATTCAACTCCATGTCTGATAGGTCGTACACTCGACACTTTTTCACTCACGAATACAGTTGTGGTTGAACAACTAATTATCAAATCTAATTCTACCACCTGCACTCTTGATCCTATTCCAACATACCTTCTAAAAACCCTTCTACCCTCACTTATTCAACCCATTACTCATATTATAAATAGATCTCTTGCCACTGGCTATGTTCATAGGATCTAAAAGTAGCAGCTGTCACTCCAATTCTAAACACCATTAAGAACAACTACAGACCAATATCAAACCTCCCATTTGTTGCCAAATTGCTTGAGAAGGTTGTCGTAACACAACTGCAATCGTATCTAGAGCAAAATAATCTTTTTGAACCACTTCAATCAGGTTTCCGCCCCAATCACAGTACAGAAACAGCACTTTTAAAAGTGCTTAACGATCTTACGGACTGAAGCTTTGGTAACAAAGCAACAGTTCAAAAACCTTCTCGCTCACCGTCGTTACCAAGCAACGGGGTAAACAGCTGCTGCTTTGATGATGCAAACGCTCCCCGGTTCAGACCCGAATAATATAATATGAACACAGTCCAGCAGGGGCAGGGGAAGGGGGGAGCAATCGAACTCGGGTTCGGTCCAGGCAATCAAACCAAGTGTGAAAGCACCCTTAATGTCATTTATTTTCAGCTGATTTCATCTAAAATCAGTGCGTCTTTAAGTCAGTTGTAGTTATGTTTCTACTCAGCTCTTCTCTTTTTGTCAGTTCTTCTTGTTCCTCTTTCCTGCAGTGATTCACTAATGCTTAATCATTCCATCACTTAATTATGCCATAAACTGCTACATTGCTTCAGTGTTACTTTAACGCCGGGTACACGCTGCCTGGATCACTGTTCTGTCTGAGGCACCACTTAGTTGCTGTTATGCACACATTACACAACATTTCAATAGGAAGAATCGCCAACAAATCTGTCTGGTCTACAAACTACATTTCATAGGCAAGAATTGGTATAGGAAATAACATGAGTTTATGCACAAGACTGGATTTCTACTTGCTAAGATGGTGCCTGCAAGAAGCTTGTGATCCAAGTTATCTGTGCACCGATCTGCAGGAGGAAAAAATAAGATTATGAAGGAGAGAATGTTTGCTTGCAGAGGCCATGTTTGCTGATGTTCTGTTGCAGGTCTATGACTCCTCCCCTGAACGCTCCCTTTCCCTGTTTCTTGCTCTGTCATTGGCTGAACAGAACCAAGGTTGTGATGTTGCAAAGTGCCGGATGAGCAGAAAATGACAATATAACAGAAATGACAGCGCGGAATAAAGCTGCACATTATATGGTTCTGCTGCTGCCTCAGAAGACACAAGTAGTCCAACACATGGCGACTGCACAATGTCATGTTGTCAATAAGACAACATCTGTATTGCAAACCCCTCCATGCTGCGGTGGTTGTTGTTGTTGTTGGCTTATGCTTACCAACGCAACATCATTGCCATAGAAACCGAACAAAAACAAAAGAGCTGCATGGACACACAAATCAGATCTGAACAGCGATGCACAGTGTGGACGTCAATAATTCTATATCAGATTCCAATTGGATACACAAATTATTGGATTTGGACTGACAGTGTGAACGTAGTCTGTCACATACAGGTCCAGATACATACATAACACTTTGTAGTGTGGCCTTGTATAAACACTGAAAACTTATTTAACTCAGAGGATTTTGCTGCGTACACATCATCACTTCACTCACCATAACACGGTTATTACTTTCTTATAGAGGATTTATTGCACGCCTTCATTCTAACACATTCTTTTTAGTGACTGAAGTTCTAAATTAACAGTTTCACTGATGACTTAGAACAAACAGTAAACCCAGGATAGAGCGGCTGAGTGAATGTGGTCTGGACTGTGTGGATGAGGCTCATTGTGTCTCCAGAGACGCTGTAGAAGGACAGAGTTCCTGCGCTGGGATCCACATACACTCCTATTCTACTGGGATCTGTTCTACTGCTGATGGGCTTTAGAGGGAGTTTAGTCACTATGTCATTGTGTCTGAATGAGTAACTGGAGGAAGAGCAGATCAAACTCCAGGACTGATCATTAAATCCAAACACACACTCTTTCCCTCCTCCCTTCCTGCTGATGCTCTTATATGACACTGATACAGACACGAGTCCACTCCACTCAATCTCCCAGTAACAGCGTCCACACACACTCTCTCTACACAACACCTGATACACATCAAATCTGTCTGGATGATCAGGACACGGCTGAAGTTCTGTGTTAGTGTATGTAATCATTGTGTTCCTCTCAGACAGACGGAGGCGTTTATGTGCTGTGTTCAGATCCAGAGTGAGCTGATGTGAATCTGATGGAGAGAAAACACATCACAATCAGGAATTATGAATCTGTCTGATCTTTTAATGTAGCTGAACTCATGTTCAGTATATCAGCAGTGTCTCAGTGCAGTTTACCAGATATCCTATGCTAATCATCATTTACATGATCAACTCTAAAACTCTTCTGCCATCTTTCGGGTTCTCCAGGAAGAACATGAACACACTCGGTGAGTTGTTCTGCTGGTTTTCTCAGTGACTTACATTGTAGGAAGTCGTTCCTGGTCTTGGGAACAATGTTGGTGGAAGTGACTGTGGAAATCAACAGACATGAAGAGTGTGATTATCATGTCAGGAGAAAATTATCCCTGCATCCGTTCCTAAGACATTTCTAATATGATCTTCATCATGATATGATGGAGGATGATTTCTGAGAGCAGATGAATCTCCAGGGTCCTCATTTATTACCGTTGCATACACACAAACCAGGCCCTGAAAGAGGCGTACGCCACTTCTGACACACAAGTTGTGATTTATAAAAAAAAAAATAATAATTTATTGGAAAATGTGTGCACGCAAACTCTGACCCATGCGTAAAACTCTTTTACTAGAGTGAGAAAAGTAATGAAGTTTGTTAATGTTCCAGTTTCATTAATGTCGATATGCACTGAAATGACAAAGTCATTTAAAAAGAATTTAAACAAAAAGGATATGAATTTAGATGTGGATGTGCAATTTTTGATCACTTTTCCTGTGACACATGCTGATTTAATGACAGCCAGGATTAAATATAGGCTAATTCCAATAATTCCTCTTTAAACTAAACTGCAGATCTCATGTTATGACAAAATATGTTATAGCAAGAACGATGATCAGTGACGCACACTTACTTCGATATTACAGACACTGCAGGATTCGGTGGTCGAACGGTTCATTGTCCGATTTAAATTGGTCCAATGATAAGAGCTTACTGTACAACCGCAGCTGCACGGACACGGAGTGTAAAGACATCTTCACAAAATGATGAAAAATACCACTGTATTTGAAGGATACAACAGATCTTTTTCCTTTTTAAAATACTTTGTCAGTGATGCGCCGTCAGACAGTTGTATTTACACTGCAATAAATAAGCAGGCTTATCTGTTTCCATTAAAAATAGCCTAAACATCCTAAAAGATATGATCACATTACCAGCAAAACTGCACATATGCGTAAAACTGCGTACGCAAAATCTATCTTGTGCGTATGTACACTTTTAGGATGAAATCTACGGAACGTTTTATAAATGAGGCCCCAGGACTTTACCTATCTTCTTCAGCTCCTCTTTGCAGAAATCCTCCAGTTTGTGTCTCAGCTGACGGACAGATTCTCTCACGCCATCAAAAGAGGAGAGAGAACTGAAGGGATTGTCATTGACGTCTGTAGATTCAGGAGGAGCTGAGAGAGACTGGAAACTCTACAGGAAACAGAAATCAAAGCTCATCAGCTCCACACTTCAGCCAATAACCTGCACTACTGTCAGATTTGATCTTTAGTAACTCAACCCAGCACGTTCACTATATGTGAACTTTCTAGGAAAACACTTGACATCTGGCAATAACATAAATGTAACAGATCAAGTGCATCAATGGAGCCACATGGCAGGGTTGAGTAGATTTGATCAGGAAAAGCAGTTCAAAGGCAACGAATAGATTGACCTTTATTTACAACTTTTGAACAGTTAGTGGCTCTGCAATTCACAAGGACTCTTAGGAAACGATCCCAACCATTACAAAAAAGAAGTTTATTCAAGTGTTCTATTAGTAAACTTCTTTTAAGCTAAAAATAAGAAAGTATACTTTCAGTCTACTTTTTATATACTTCTCAGAAACACACTTAAAATTGCACTTAAGTATACTTGACTTATACTGACAGAAAAGTCTAAGTATATTTGGCCGATACTTGTACTCAATCTTTTGATCAAGATATACTTAAAAGACCCAATCAGTTTTCTTGCGGCGCAGGAGTAAATTTCCAAATCAAAGACGGTAGCAGTCGGTAACAGTGTATCCGCGCTTGAACTTGGTTGCGTTCACACAGTTCCCAGTTCCCTGCCCTGGGGAACATGGCAATATATGTTCTTTGCATCCATCCACAAAAGCACCTTCAGAGAGAACATTCAGTTTGTGGTCGGAATTTGGAGGAGAGACGTTTGGTAACAGGCCCGGTTCTACGGGGGTGCTAGAAATCTTAGAAAGATGACATGTTAAAATACTAGTAACGCATTAAAGCAATGTAAAGGCAGACTAACAGATTTAATAGGCAATTTGTAGCAAAATATTTGTGACATTCCAATTATTGGTAAAAATTATGACTTCAATTTCTAAATAAATAATCATAAATAAATAATCATAAATTTCTCACTGTACACTGCTATGGACCTTATCTGCACTTTACTAGATCACCCTCAGTGATTTCAGAAGCACCCTCGGTGATTCGATTCTGTCGTCAGTCAGCAAAATCCTGTTCTTGCATGGATGTTAAAAAAATATTTCATTTCATTTTGCAGTATAGCTAGTAAGCTGTTTTTCATTTTCTGTTCATTTGTTTTTTGGGCTTATAATTTTGTGTAACAGATGTCGTACTTGATTTAGCCTATTTTTCTCTGTGACATTTTTTATGGTGTTGAAATCATTCTAAGTGGAAATCAGGTGAACACAGAGTGAATTTTAAGCAGGAGCAGGCGGGTGCAGAATAGAACCTAGCGGGAGTGGGACGAAAAAAAAGAGTCATCTGTAGGACCTCTAGAAACAAGTGATAGAAGATTGCTCGCGCAAATGTAAAATAACGCGATCATCAAACATTAAACAGCATATAAATCAAAACTGCCTAATGTCACCAAATGAAATGTCGAACCCTTGAAGAGGAAACAACTGAAGCTTTGGAGGTGTTGATGGACTCGATGCGATTTTCTCATCTGTTTGTTTCAAATGTTGCCTTTCTTTATATAACTTACCCACATTCAAGTGTTGATAAAAAAGGATGCATGAAGCTAGAATATACACTCACCTAAAGGATTATTAGGAACACCATACTAATACTGTGTTTGACCCCCTTTCGCCTTCAGAACTGCCTTAATTCTACGTGGCATTGATTCAACAAGGAGCTGAAAGCATTCTTTAAAAATGTTGGCCCATATTGATAGGATAGCATCTTGCAGTTGATGGAGATTTGTGGGATGCACATCCAGGGCACGAAGCTCCCTTTCCACCACATCCCAAAGATGCTCTATTGGGTTGAGATCTGGTGACTGTGGGGGCCATTTTAGTACAGTGAACTCATTGTCATGTTCAAGAAACCAATTTGAAATGATTTGAGCTTTGTGACATGGTGCATTATCCTGCTGGAAGTAGCCATCAGAGAATGGGTACATGGTGGTCATAAAGGGATGGACATGGTCAGAAGCAATGCTCAGGTAGGCCGTGGCATTTAAACGATGCCCAATTGGCACTAAGGGGCATAAAGTGTGCCAAGAAAACATCCCCCACACCATTACACCACCACCACCAGCCTGCACAGTGGTAACAAGGCATGATGGATCCAGGTTCTCATTCTGTTTACGCCAAATTCTGACTCTACCATCTGAATGTCTCAACAGAAATCGAGACTCATCAGACCAGGCAACATTTTTCCAGTCTTCAACTGTCCAATTTTGGTGAGCTTGTGCAAATTGTAGCCTCTTTTTCCTATTTGTAGTGGAGATGAGTGGTACCCAGTGGGGTCTTCTGCTGTTGTAGCCCATCCGCCTCAAGATTGTGCGTGTTGTGGCTTCACAAATGCTTTGCTGCATACCTCGGTTGTAACAAGTGGTTATTTCAGTCAAAGTTGCTCTTCTATCAGCTTGAATCAGTCGGCCCATTCTCCTCTGACCTCTAGCATCAACAAGGCATTTTCGCCCACAGGACTGCCGCACACTGGATGTTTTTCCCTTTTCACACCATTCTTTGTAAACCCTAGAAATGGTTGTGCGTGAAAATCCCAGTAACTGAGCAGATTGTGAAATACTCAGACTGGCCCGTCTGGCACCAACAACCATGCCACGCTCAAAATTGCTTAAATCACCTTTCTTTCCCATTCTGACATTCAGTTTGGAGTTCAGGAGATTGTTTTGACCAGGACCACACCCCTAAATGCATTGAAGCAACTGCCATGTGATTGGTTGATTAGATAATTGCATTAATGAGAAATTGAACAGGTGTTCCTAATAATCCTTTAGGTGAGTGTATATAGAAGGTACATTTAAAGTATAAAAAGTAATATCTACATTTGAACATAGTATTATACTGAAAGCACAAAAAAATAAAAATAAATTATAAGTATAATGCTATGTTCACTTAAAGAAAACTTACAAGTATACTTGCAGTATAAACTAAACTAGTAGTTTACAGAGAGTACACTTCTAAGTGTACTTTCATGAACTAAAAAATGTACTAGTATTAAAATAGTAAACAACTAGTATACTCATAAGTTCACTTGTAGTACAGATGCAGTACAAATGAGAAACCTAGTTGTGCACTTAAAGTTTACTACCGTTACACTTAAACATATACTTTTATACACTAAAAGTGGGCCAATTTAGTCCCAAACGGTATAGTAGCAGTATAGCGGAATAGTGCATTTACAAGTTTTCTACTAGTACACATTGATTTTTAGTATACTTACTACATAAAGTATATTTAAAATATACTTGAACATTACTTAAGTAGATTCAAGATTCAAGAGTTTTATTTGTCACATACACAGTTATATACAGAATATACAACCGGCAGTGAAATGTAAACAGGTCCGCTCCATGGACAGTGCAAATTCACAGTTAAAAACACAAGGAGGAAATTATACAGAAATAGGATAAAAAAAGTACTAATATATATATATATATGTCTATATCTGTAGAATTATAAATAATCAAGTCAAGGGAAAAAAAAGTGAAAAATAAGGATAAAGTGGAATAAAATAATTGAAGTAGACTGTGCAGTGAGTAAACTGTAGACTTATAAATATGTGGTTAACAAATGTACAAAGAAGTATAATGTGCAAACAGGTTTATAACAGGTTGTTACACAGTAACAACGAGAACAGAAAGTGCAGTGCAATGACAGTGTATCGATGTTTATCCTGAAGTGAAGTCACGTGACGTTAAGTTCAGGTCCTGATGGCCTGGGGAAGAAGCTCCTCCTGAGTCTCTCAGTTTTGGCCATCAGGCTTCGGAAGCGCTTACCAGATGGCAGCAGCGTGAAATGAGGGTTTGCAGGGTGATTAGAGTCCTTGATGATCTTGGTAGCTCTACCTTTGCAGTGTTTGGTGTAGACGTCCTGCAGAGACAGGAGCGCTGACCCTGAGATACGCTCGGATAAGCGCACGACTCTTTGCAGGGCTTTGTGGTCATGACTGGTGCTGTTCCCATACCACGCTGTGATGCACTGAGTTAATACACTTTCTATCGCCCCTAAATAGAAAGTTTTCAGGATAGCTGGTGAAACCCTGAATTTCCTCAGCTGGCGCAGGTGGTACAGTCTTTGCCTGGCTTTTTTCACCTGTGTCTGAATGTGAGCAGTCCAGGTCAGGTCCTCGGAGATGTTTACACCCAGGTACTTGAAGCTGCTCACTCTCTCTACTGGTGACCCGCTGATCATGAAAGGGGAGTATCTCCGTTGCTGTCTCTTCCTGAAGTCCACAATCATTTCTTTGGTCTTGCCAACATTCAGAGAGAGACAGTTGTCCTGGCACCATGATGTTAGATGCTCCACCTCGTCCAAGTATGCCGTCTCATTGTTGTTGGAAATGAGGCCCAGGACGACAGTATCATCAGCAAATTTGATGATAGAGGTGGAGCTGTGTGTGGACAAACAGTCATGCGTGTAGAGAGAGTAGAGCAGGGGGCTCAGGACACAGCCCTGTGGAGCTCCCACACTCAGGGTGATGGAGGTGGAGGTGGACTGGCCTATTCTCACCACCTGAGGCCTGCCAGTGAGGAAGTCCTCAATCCAGTGGCAGAGAGAAGGATTCAGGCCGAGATCCAGGAGTTTGGAGGTTAGCTTGATGGGAACTATGGTGTTAAAGGCTGAGCTATAGTCAATAAATAGCAGCCTTACGTAGTTCCCACTTTTGCTGTCGATGTGAGTGAGGAGGAGTGGAGGACATGAGAGATGGCATCTTCAGTCGATCTATTGGGACGATAGGCAAACTGAAGAGGGTCCAAAGTGCCAGGAATGAAGGCGCAAATGGTGTTTTTAATGAGTCTCTCAAAGACCTTCATGACTATAGACGTGAGAGCCACTGGACGATAGTAATTTAGGCAAGAGGGTTTACTGTTCTTAGGGACAGGGATGATGGTGGATTTTTTGAAGGAGGTGGGGACCACAGATGTAGCGAGGGACTCATTAAAGATAGATGTAAATTATTAAGTATACTTAATAAAATGAACTTGAAGTATACTATTTCATAAGGGAAGGTCAGTCTCACTTCCTGCTTGAGGACTTCTCTGTCAAATTCATTAATGTGTTACTAGCAGAAAGTGAAAATTATTATAAAAGGTTTCAGCAGGTTTGAGGGTTATCTGATTTTGGTAAACATTATTCAGAATTTGTAGTTTAAGTCAAAAATTGTGAAAAGATAAGTAAAGAAATGATTGGAAATCTAGCTGGATGAAACTGGCACAGTCAAGTTAATTTACATTGTTGTAAAAATAAGTTTAAATATTAGTGAAGTTTTGAGTTGTTTCTGTCTGGAAGCTCAATGTATCTTACAGGAAAATGTTTCCTAAGTGAATGCTGAACTGCATTTGTAAATTCATCTCTTTCAGAAGAAGAAGATCAGATGAGCGTCTGACTGATGATTATATAGTAACCGAACACACAGATCAACACTTCAGTCAACGGCTCTTTCTGCTCTCATGAGAGTTTCTCTGTGAGTCTCTTGTTCTTCTAGATCTCTGTTACCTGCAGGAAATGGATGTGATCCTGTGTGTGTGAAAGCTGCTCCAGCTCAGCGTCTCTCCTCCTCAGATCATTGATCTCCTGCTCCAGTCGCTCCAGTCGTCCTTCAGCTCGACTCACTGCAGTCTTTTCCTGATCTCTGATCTGCTGTGTGGCCTCAGAGCGGCTTCTCTCAATGGAGCGGATGAGCTCAGTGAAGATCCTCTCACTGTCCTCCACTGCGGTCTGTGCCGAGCGCTGTTAGGACACACATCACAATCACACAGTGGCTTCAGTGAGTCCCGACTGAGACTTCTCAAACTGCTCTTCTTCTCTAGACTCACCTTATGAGCCTCCACAGCCTCTCTCAGCTGCTGAAGATCTTTCTCTCTCTGCTGGATTCTCTGCTGGATCGACCTCTGTGTCTCCTTGAGCTCATGCTAAAGGACAAACCAATGATAGCAGAAACACATACATCATCTAATAAACAGATATGAATCCAGTATCAGTGAAGTGATGAGACTGAGGGGATAAAGATCTTGCATGTAAAGGTTATTATAGATTCATTCATAAATGCCAGCATTATTTCATCACTGCCTAGATTTATAGGGAGAGTTCACCAATTCTTTCATTGTTTACTCATCACATCACAAAAGAAGATATTCTGAAGAATCTCTGTTAGAAGACCCCATTGACTTACAATAAATGGACAGATAAGGCATTCCTTAAAATACCTTCTTTTGTGTTCCTCAGAAAAAACAAAGTCATACCACTATGGAATAACAGTAAATTACGACTGTTCCTAAGGGGTCCTGTTATGTTTTTTAATGTTGCTGTTTGAGCATGAAAAAGCTCTGCAAAGTTTAATTAAAGAGTAATTCTCGGTATCAGTGCCACTCTTTCTGAACTCTTGAGTTTTCTTCTTCAGTTGATTAATCCCGCCCCAGGCATACACTAAATAAAGGGGACGAGGCCTGGTTGAGTCAGGCAGTAGTGCGTTGTCACCATGTCCAAGAGACAGTGTTTTTACCCCTCAAATCGAAAACACTTTTTCTGCCTTCCTAATGCAGACAAACTTGTACTCTTAACAGTAAACAACCTCAATCTTCTGTTGTGTTCACACCATCATCTGCTTTCTGAACCATGTAGTTCAGTGCAGGTCAGATGATATAAATGAAGTTACAAACGTTGGTTCGGGAGGGGCCTAATCATTCAGTCCTGTCAATCATCATTACGAGCATATATACACAGCAGTTTATATACAGTTTATATCTTCTGGCATCCCTCCATCTCCCCATCACTGTTTATGGTAAGGCATGTTCCATTTCTGACACACTCTGAGCAGTAGACCAATCACAACAGACTGGGGCCAGCTGGCCAATCAAAGCAGACTGAGATTTTTGGATGGCAGGTTTTAAAGAAACTGAAACTAAGGCTGGACATACACTGTGCGATTTTCATCTGATTTTGTGCCAAATTCTTAATCGTTTCAACTTTGTTGTGCGTTGTTTGTTGTGCAGTGTACAGGGGGAAACAGTAGGCGACAAAACTCTCATGGCATGTCAGAAATTTTGGTTGCCCCATTTGAGAGTATTGCACAGCTCTCCTATTTACCCCTCACTGCGCCTGCATGAAAACAGAAGTTAAACCATTTCATCTTTAATGCAGCGAGAAAGAAAACCAAAAGAGGGAGATCATGTTCTGTAGCTATCAAACTAGCAGCAATTTAGCAAACTGTTGCTTACATTCAGTTTGTGTTGAAAAATGATTAAATCATATCCACGTCTTCCAAACCTGCGTGTGCATAGCCTATCCAATGCCTCTCTTATTAATTTAGCTACTTGATCATTCATTTACTTGTTTTTTAATATTTACTTAATTTTATTATCATGGGAAATGTGAACCGTTGTCCAAGAAAAATGTTGCATCGCAATATTGGAAATTAAATCATGAAGGCGAGTCAGTGGAATATCACACAAGCAATGTGCAAACTCTGCCCAAGAGTTATGTCTGTCTCAAAGCTCAGTCAATTATTCACTTCAGAAAGTGAAAGTAATGCCATAATAGACAATAAGAGTTAAACTGCTTCAGCATATGCTGATAACGGTATATAACTCTTTATTATACTCTTAATATTGAGATTTATTTGGTGTTTTTGAAATAAAGCTGCTCTTAATTTCCATTGATGACTGAATATTGCAGTGTTCTGACATGTTATAGGTTGTTTATCATTTTAATTATAGGCCTATAACTGATTGTATAATCAGCCTAAATGGTTCTTAATCATTTTCAGTGAGGAGTAAACTAATCTAATCTAATCTTTTATTATGCAGGGTGTTGGGTTATGCTGTGATGCATTATGAATTTTTTGCAGGGGAAAATAATTGTAATATCAATTTAATAATAAAAGTAGAATTACCCTAATAGTAATAATAATGGAAATGCTAAATCCTCTTGATATCGACAGCTGATGCATTTGACCATATAGGCTTTATTACGCATATTTCACACGTGCAGTGCAAGCAGTGAAGTTGCAGCTCGACGATCAGTGTGAGCACATAAATCGTGAGCTTTGGCTTTACACCACATGCGATCTACTCGTACAGTGTGAGTAGGTAACCTTGCTGAAATCACACAAAAATCGCACAGTGTATGACAGTGTTCAGACAGAGGGTGAAAGCAGACATTAAATTATGTATATAAATTATGAACAAAACAAAATTATGAGCATAACGGGACCCTTTCATACCTGTTTCTCTGTCCTCTGTGCTGCAGCTGATACAGTGTCGTGGTTTTTATGTTCATTTATTGTACACAGCACACAGATATGCTTCTGGTCAGTGCGGCAGAAAACCTCAAGGAGTTTATCATGCGCTTGGCAGATCATGTCCTGCAGGCGCCCAGTGGCATCCGTCACATTATGTGGCTTACGTGAATGAAATTCCTCATGACGGTCAAAATGAGTTTGACAGTAAGAGTCCAGACACACCAGACAGGACTTGACGGCTTTGTGTTTTCTTCCAGTACAGACGTCACACTGCACATCTCCAGCTCCAGCGTAACAGTCCTCAGGAAGTTTAGTCTTCTTCAGTTTCTCCACCACTTCAGCCAGCATGGTGTTTTTAAATAAAGCAGGTCTTGGACTGAAGGTCTGTCTGCACTGAGGGCAGCTGTAGACTCTCATCTGATCCTCCTGATCCCAGCAGCCCGTAATACAGATCTTACAGTAACTGTGTCCACAGGGAATGGTCACTGGATCCTTCAGGAGATCCAGACACACTGGACACAGGAACTAATCCTGAGAAATTCTGGCTTCTGCCATTTTACTTTGTGAATAAAGAGACACAAACACACAGCTCAACTACACTTCAGTTTCTGTTTCCCTGAACTCATGTGATTCCTGTTTCCTGGTTCTGTGTTTGAGTGACGTGTGTAAAACGGGCGTGTCTGTAAAGCAGATTCCTCATTCTTGGTCCTCTCCCCAGGCACCACTGCTCCGGGTGTGTGTTCACGTTGCATGTGTGTTCAATACTCACTGCTGTGCGTGTGCACTTGGAAGGGTGAAATGCAGAGCACAAATTCAGAGTATGGGACACCACACTTGGCTACACGTCACTTTCACTTTCCACTGAAGAGCCTCACTGCTGCTATGTGTTCAGATTCCATGTGTGCTCCCACACACATTGTGTTTAATCAGTCTCAGAATAAGAATAAGTCTCAGAACAACAGCCTTAAAAGTTCTGTAATTCTGTATCCTAAATTCTACACTGTTACTGAAGGGCTGAATACTGTTACATGTGTCCTGAGCAAAAGTCCGATTGGATTCTTAACAAATTATAGAACATCAGACCACATCTTCACCCTGCATACCCTAATTGACAAACACATCAACCAAAACAAAACCAACATTTTTGCTTGCTTTGTAGATTTTCAGAAGGCCTTTGAATCAATTTGGCATGAAGGTCTTCTGTCTAAACTTCTAGAATCAGATATCAGGGGTAAAACATGCAACATTATTAAAACAACGTACTCAAACAATCGATGCTAAATTAAATGGCAATAAACACAGCGTTCTTCACTCAAGGGCGGGGTGTGAGACAGGGCTGCCCACTATCACCGACCTGCTTCAATATTTACATCAGAGTTCCTCGAGGAACTTTATAGAGGAGTCGTGAAGTGTGAGGCCAGGAGCTGTTGATTGTTCTAGGAGTTTCGCCAGTTCATTGATGTAAATATTGAAGTGGGTCGGTCTGCATACAGGAGGAACTGCATAGTGTTCTGTCAGACCTGAGCCCTGACAATTAACCCAACTAACTATAAAAAAAAAACTTACTAACATTAAAAAAAACACCCAGATGTCAGGGGGAAAAAACACAGTTTCACCCTTGGTATGAACAAAATTGATCATGCCACCAACTACACATACTTCGGGTTGAAATTCAGTACAAACTCATCTTGGCTGTGAATGAACTGAAAGAGAAAGCAAGAAGGGCTTTCTATGCCATCAAAAAATCAATTCAATTTGAAATACCAATCAGAATCTGGCTCAAAATATTCCAATGAGTCATAGAACCGATTGCATTATATGGCAGTGAAGTTAGGGGACCTCTCCTTTCAATGGGACAAAAATCTGATTGAAGCGCTGCATACAGAGTTTTGTAAAAGCCTTTGAGTACAGAGAAACTTACCTACAGTAATAATGCATGCATTATAGGTCTATATATACATCTGCTAAATGAATAAATGTAAATATCGGCGGCTTCACTTTCACCGAAGGCTAGGGGTGTAACGGATCACAAAACTCGCGGTTCGGATAACATTACGGATCATGGGTCACGGATCAGATAATTTTTTGGATCAGAAAAAAAGGGGGAGGAGACCATTTTTATTTGCTTTCCATTTATTACATGAAAACTTTTGGTGTTAACAAAAATAACCTATATGGTTATGGTTTTAACAAAAATAAAATAAATAAATAACCAGCTGAATAAATAAAGAGAGCGACAGTGATGAGGACCTTCTTCTGAACCTTGAAGCTCTTGACAACATTGAAGGTGAAGACTTCATCCACAACGCCAGTCCATGTTTTACCCATGTCAAATGACGCAGCCGAGGTAAACTCAACATCTTGGAAGGTAACCAACATTTTTAATCCTCCTGGCCCAGGCAATTTTGACGACCAACTGTGTGGTGTGAATGGTGAAAAAATGGTTAAATGGGTTCCAACAAATATCCCTGAAATGCACACATTTTTTGTGACGGTTCTCCTAATGGGGGTGATCAAAAAACCATCACTTGGTGATTACTGGAGCACAGACCCCATGCTCTTTGTTTTCTCAGGACCGCTTCCTTCTGCTCCTCCGCTGTCTTCACTTTGCAAAAATTGTATGTTTGTCCAGTAAGGTGTCCAGGTAATCAAATTTAAAATTGAAGTGGAATAAATTGTAATAAATTGTATCTTCTGTATTTACAGAAAACTCCAGTGCAGAATATCAGGAGAAGAAGAAGATCGAAAATCAAGGGGCCAATCTGGAACAACTCAAGTCCATCAGACATAACTGCTCCTAGAAGACTATCCAGGCCACCAAAAGTAAACTGCAACAAATCCTGACCTGTGATATCACTGACCTGGCCAGCTACCGCATGGCAAAGGACAATATGGACATTGATGGGTTTCAGTCAGTTCTGCCCTTTAGTGCTATTGCTAATGGAGGGATTGTGGGATCACAGGGATCACAGTTAGCAATTTATTTTGTGATGAAAATCAGCTCTCTGTGGATGACAGTAAAAGCGGAGTGTTCTCTGGACCCGAGAACTCTACAGACATTGTCCTGGCTGGTAAGGCCACAGTCAGACCATTTTGATGTTCTGCAACCAGCTGTGCAGCAACAATCAAATTCAAGAGCTATGCATATCAAGAGCTATGCATATTTAATGAAGGGAGGTTAAGGGCAGAACTGTATGCTTCATTAACAAAAAACAGCATCACACTTTGCATGAAGACTCGAAAGAGTGAAGCTGAGGCAAACATGACCAAAACTGCAGTACCAGTTTACTGTGTTTGCAGAACAGCTCATAACCAGGAGCTCATGGTCCAGTGCTCCAAATGTCTAGAGTGGTATCATCCTACATGTGCAGATATACCCAGAACTGTGACTGCAAATGATCAGGCCTGGCAATGTTTCAAATGCCACTGATGACGTAGTGGGCACTTCGTGAGAAACACCGCAGTGGTGGAACACCAAAGGAGTGCAATAAGAAGAAGCTTTATTTATTATTTTAGTATTTTAAATTATTTGAAGTTTTAATTTAAACTAAATTATTCCATAATTTACAGACGTTATCTTAGACTTTTCCCCATTTAAATAGACACATTGGTAACGTTCTGATAGATACGATCTAAACCACTTTAATGCCTGATCTATGGTTAATCTATGGTGTCGAATGTGTCGGCACTAAGCTCAAGTAAAACTAGTACTGAGATACAGCCTTGGTCAGCAGCTAAGGGTGTACTCACGCTTGCATCATTCACGATGCAACTTTTTGTTTTGAAGAAGACCGGAAGAAAAGCACTTTTGCTAATAGACTGCCTAATAGATTTATCATTTATGCCGCGCAGCGATTTTCATTTGACTGCACTGCACGTATCAGAAGATTATTACGGAGGCAGCCGACTTTGATGAATTGTAGTTTGTGAGTAAAGCTGCAGATTCCTCCATGTTCATCAATAAGGTGAGAAAACAGGACCGTTATAAACCTAAATATTAATAGTAATAGTTTAGTGTGTTTGCTGTAGCGCACAGCTGTTCCGTGCTCTGGCACAGTTAGCGCTCACACTACATGCAAACTGAACCACTGCATCGAGCCCAACTGAACCGCGCTCTAGCCCACCTCTTCCAAGTGGACCAGAGCCAGGGCACGGAACGGAGCGCTCACACTTGTCAAACAAACCGGGCTTTTGGTTTGCTTCATTTGGATCTAGTTGTGGTTTATTAATGAGAAGTTTAATAACTGCCATCTTGAACGGTCTTGGGACATGACCTAGAGATAAAGACGAGTTAATAATATTGAGAAGAGGCTCTTCTGCTACAGGTAACAACTCTTTCAGTACTTTAGTGTGTAATGGACCTAATACACATGTTGGTTTCGAAGCAATGATACGTTTATTTAGCTCGTCCTGTCCTATAGTTGTAAAGCACTGCAGTTGTTCTTCAGGGGATAATTGAGGTTGTAATATATGTACATATATGTCCCTATATCCGAGTAGGGATGTCATATATGGTTCATACAAGGCAATACATTATTATCACACATATACATCCTCACAGTATATAAAGATATACCATGAGATGAAATACCCATAGAAGAATTATAATATATACATATATTAAAATGATTTATATGACAGCTTTTTATATGGTACTGTATGCTAATGCCATATGTTGATTTAAACAACATCTATGCAAACATTCGGTATGCTTATATAGGATTGTATATGGATTTATATAGTTGTATACCACATATAAAATACCTACAGTAAAATGAGTATATGTGCATATATTACAGATATTTATATAATCAATGTCTATATGGTACTGTGCAGTATGTTAAGATCATATATGTAAATAATATATATTTGTAATTTATATTTGTAAAAGTTTATTTAAACATGCAAACATGTTGTATGCTCATATAATTCTCTTATTAATTTTGGGCAGTCTTCACTGTCAAATAGTTTTTAATTTTGTTTGAAATTGGATCACATGAGTAACTGCAAAATATGGTTGACAGCAAATGTTCATAACTTGTATTAAAATATATGAAGCCATGTTTAATAAAGTATATTTGCATAATTATGTAATTCATATACATAATACAAAAGAATGAGACAGACATTATGAACATGTATTTTAAATATAAGTGACATTACAAATATTTTATATTTCATTTGTCTTATGTCTCATATATGAAATATCCTAATATGCTCATATAGAGTAAAATCAGAAACTAGAACAATTCCATATATTGGCATATAACTCTATTCCATATATTATATGTGAGAAATTACTGTCACTGATAAATGTCGTAGAGTCTTAGTATAGATCACATGTATATGTCAAAATGTACATACATAAACATATATAATATATGGGATAAATTCATATGTCAATATATGGAATTGTTCCAATTTCTAATAGGTTTCATATATGTTTTTACTTTATATGAGCATATATTGATATTCCATATATGCACGGGAGATTACGAGTTTCTCTCTTGATAGCGCGAGTAATACTGTTGTACCACGGTGCGGTACTTCTCTCTCTAACCTTTTTTAATCTGATCGGTGCAACCGTTTCTAATGTACTAGAGAAAGTGTTACTCATACTGCTAATCATTTTCTCCAGTTCATTTGTGTGTTTGGGTACACTGAGATAAAATGAGATAAATATGCTAGGTTATTTGTGAGTTTATCTATAGTGTTTGGGAGAATCGTTCTGCCTGGTCGATAACGCAGCAGTATGGAAAGTATCATTTACATTTAGTCATTTAGCAGATGCTTTTATCCAAAGCGACTTACAAATGAGAGCAATAGAAGCAACTAAAAACAGTCAAGGGCAACAATATGCAAGTGCTGTAACAAGTCTCAGTTAATCTAGCACAGAACACATAGGACAGAACAATTTAATAAATAGACAAACAGAAAGCGAATAGAGTGATAAGTGCTATTCTTTATTGGTCAGGTGCTGCTGGAAAAGATGCGTCTTAAGATATTTTTTGAAAATGGCTACTGACTCGGCTGCTGAAATTGAGACAGGCAGGTCATCCCACCAGGTGGGAACGGTCCAGGAAAAGGTCCTTGTGAGGGATTTCATGCCTCTTTGAGATGGCACCACAAGGCACACATTAAGCAGAATTCATTTCCTGTAGCTCTTACAGCGCACCTTACCTTTAGCTGAGGTAGCGTGTACATGCCGGACAATGGAGTCGCCGATGATCACAGCGTCGCGTTCCGTCTCAAGAAGAGGGGAGAAGTGATTTCGGGTGGAGATCTCGAAGATCGGGGGCGGCGGAGGAGGAGAGGACCTCACCCAAGGCCTTCCGCTGTTGAATCACCCAGGGCCCGCGGAATATTATTCAGAGAAAATATTAATTTATAGAGTTCATATAATAAGAAAAAAAACGAGGATTTAGAGTCAACGAGGCGGAGCTCCAAATTCAAAACATGCGGCAGACACAAGCGAGCAGACTATGCAATTGCATATTAATAGTATGCAATTAGATAAACTGGTTAGATAAATTCATTACATCACTTTACCACTGTCTTTATCCCCCTTTATCATCTTCTCTACATCTTCCCTGCATCAGAGGGCTTTGGTCTTTTTTTATACTGTAGGCTATGGCAGACTATAATGCTAATTTATAATGTGTCATGTGAATTCAGCCATCTGTCACAATCAGGTAGCTTTCACTGTGTCTACACCTTATGCGAGTTAAGCACCCTTAAACGAAAGCAATGCTTTCTACATTGGATGCAGTGAGGTGCAACACAACACAACAAATTTCCAACGGTAAACTGATCGCACGTTATACTTCTGACACACTTCAAATGCTGGGCGAGGGAAGATGCGGCGGACTGGGACGAGTGGAGGGACTTAGTTACGTTTTTTGAGGGGGGTTTGCTTTTCAAGCAAATTTGCTTTGGCTTTTTTGGTATTTTTTTAGTCTGAATTGCAGTTTCACACTGCACGCATTAGCTGGGTGTAAGCAGCGCATGTTTTTTTCGGCGCCCATGTTAACAGATTAGAGCATTCACACTGCACGCAGAGGCGGCACGGTAGCACGTCACAGGAGCGTGGGGAGTATTTGTGTGTGGGACTGTGTTTGTTACCCGTTTCCCCTTGGTGACTGATGCTGATGTCTGTCTTGCACACAGAGGTAGCCTGAGGCGGTCCAGCCATGGCATGCAAGCCTTCAGTTATCCGGCCAGCCTGGCTTGCTTGAGGCACTGAATTGAATTGAACACACAAAGCAGGTGTCAGGAGGGTTAAAATGCAGCACTTTGATTGGCTGAAACCTTTTCACTCAGCGGCAGAATCAACGTTGGTTGCACTGAAACTAGCGAGATGCAACAAAATGCATACCTAGAGAGCAGCAAATCATACAAGCGTATTTAAGGGTCAAAATGCGTGCAGAGTATGAAAAATGTGTACATGTTGGCTGGTCTGCACTTTTGTTTTGGTAGAACAGGTAGCAGTGAAAATTGCCAGAAAGCCAAAGAACATGAAATATATCTAAATTGAAAGTAGGCTACACTCACTACACTGTCCCACGATCTTCAAATTAAAATGTGTAGACATAATGATAACACCTTCATATAACAATGATCTTTCTTCCAGCCTGGTCATCTGGTCATCTAAACTTTCATGGTGGCACTCTCAATGAGTACATGCCGCCGTTTATCAGGGCTGCTCACATGTGCGGTCACCGTGGAATTTTTCACCGGATATTAAGTTGGAGAACCTGCTGATCAACACAGAAACACCTGAGGTCAAACTGATTGACTTTGGATGTGGGGATCTCCTGCAGGAATCTGGCTATGAAACATTCTGTGGTATGTATCATTAATCAGACTTTTAGTTTGGGACTTAAGTTCTAGTGATAAGTTAAATTAGTATCATATAAACCATATCTCAGCATTGTTTAAAATGAAATGTCAAGCTCCAGACAAATTTCTATCCTACAGGCACTCTAGACTACCGCCCACCTGAGTACTGCGCAGAGGGAAAGTATCACGAGAAACTAGCTACTGTGTGGTCTCTAGGAGTGCTCTTATTCCTGTTGGTGTGTGGACGCTTCACAGAACCCAGAGACAGGCGGATGATTGATGACAACACATGGTCTGTGCCTGGCTCAAACGGTAAGATGCCATACATCAAAACTAAGAAACAAGGAAAAGTAACACCTGAGCCAAGTGGCTTTATAAAAGATAGCTCATGGGTGCGTCTCAATCAGTCCCCCAGCTCTCAAGCTCATGAGTATATCGTGTACACAAATTCGGGGACTGGTAAGAACAGTAAAGGACGCTGGCTCACTACACATTGGGACACTGATGCGGCAACGTGACAACATCCTCATTGTACAACATCATTACTGGTAGCAGAGCTGAAATCTTTCTGACATTACTTGTAATGTTATTTACATTATGATAAATACTTTGCTTGTTACATATACGTGCACCATTTCAGCCATAAATAAATTATAAATGTTAGTTAGATTGTGTTCATTACCTGTCTAACGATGCGTTTATGCTGGAAATAATAAAATAATGGTTTCTATTTTTAAAAACATATATTGCGTGTCATTATCGGTTGTTATGTATAGTGGGTTGGCTCACATGATTTAAGTTTCACGCTTCAGATCTTCCGTTAAGGGAACATAGTGAGCGATGTTTTGCAATTGATACAGTCCTTAAAATGTCTGGCTCCCTGATCAGTGCCCTGACTACTGAACTTGGGAGCTGATTGAGACGCACCCAATGTGGATAAAACAGGAATTTCTCCTGATTTTCTTACCACAGAATTGAACACAGCATAGAATACTCAAATCTTACAGCTTAATACAAACATAGCAGATGCAAAAGTTAATAATCTGAATCTGCTGCCACCTGATTCGATCCCTCCTGCAGGAAAGCCCAGGACATGGATTGATTTGAGGAAAATCCTTTACCATGAATGGTTTAAGGTACTGAGCCTAAGATCAGCTACAAATGATTTTGAAGATATATTCATTTGAAAGATTCTAATTGTAATGTATGTAGACTGTAACCTTGTTGTTGTTGTTTTTCAGGACACAGAATAAGTAAGACATGAAGAGGAATGTCAGAGCTGCATGTCATGGCCGCCCCAGAAGTTCCTGTGAAACGCTCACTGGATGTCACAGAATTTCCTGACTTTGGCTGCTTCCTCCCTCAGCTTAGCATCTAACAGGCTGATATGAGTGGTCCCACAATGCTTTTGCAACTTTGTAGCTCTGGTAGCACCTGACTCCATGTTTTGAAATAAATGCATGGATGACCGGTAATTTGAGTTATGTATATTATGTTTCTCTCCGTTATACACTATATTGCCAAAAGTATTGGGACACCCCTCCAAATCATTGAATTCAGGTGTTCCAATCACTTCCATGGCCACAGGCAGTGGTTAAATTGGGCCGGTGCTCAGCCCATAAGCCTGCTCGTTTGTGTCCTGATGTGCCTGTTTGCAGTCAGTTGCCTACTGGAAATTATGTCACGTAAAATTTGATGAAATTGATTCTTTTGAAAACATATTTCTGACAATAAATTAAAGATTTTTGAAATGGCATGTCTATTTTGTCTCGGCGGAGCTGAGATGAGAACAATCGGAACACTGCCGTATTCTTGTTCAGCTGCTTTATCTCGTTGTCAGTCGACCATGATCCGCTCGCACATGCGCATCTAGGTGACACGGATAAATGGACACAGCAATATATAATCAATGTTCCTGGGAGATCCGTAGTTGTGCGGGATGTGGAAGCGTGCAAAGTTCCAGAAATGTACAAAAAGTGCCCTGGTCTTGAATGACAAGGTAAGGAAAATAAGACTAAATCAAAATGAAATAACCAAGACTAGGTTGACCATGTGATTTATTTATTTTTTTTATCTCAGGAGATGTTTTGAGCATTTTACTTCAGACACCGGATTATCAGCAAACTGCCAAGAGAACTGCTAGTGGCTACTCAAAACAACCTAGCAATCTATTCAGTCAGCAATCTATTGTGTTTGATCTGTGTGAAATTACAGAAATATAAGACTTGCTAGCCCAACCTTTCCACAAGGATAGACTGACCCCCGGACCCCCCTACGGAGAGCCTTTTTAACTTTAAACGTTGTTGCCTTTTGCTGGTACTGAACTTAATACAGATATCGGTTTACCTTTGTTTTTGACTTGGTTAAATATTCACATTCTTCTTGTTTGCAAGAGGAGATATTTTATTGCATGTTCATTTGATGTTTTCAATTAAGTTTTGAATAATTCGGTTCACAATGTTGATCTGGTTACCATGAAAACACTGTCACGCGCTGGGCACTCGCTGCTGCTTCAGCCATCATACGATAGAAATGTGTCCAACAATGAATCTCGTCGTGTTTGTCTTCTCCATTTCCATCCGAATTGGGCTTGTGCAATGTATGTTATATGATCAGTGTGAGATTTTAGTTTAAATTCAATAGAGTTAATGTTTGATGAGCTTTGACAATCATTTAATTGGAAAATCTCCATCTCTCTCTCATACATACACAGTATATAGGTGGAAGTACTGACCCAGTGCCGAAAAACTCCATCTCATGTTCACTTTAAAATTATCCGACATTGTTGTTTTACCTTTATTTTTGTAAAGGGCGTTTGATTTAGTCTTTGCACTTTCATTTGAACACTGGGTCAGTACTTCCACGTACGTCAAGTTCGTGACCTTTCCGATGTGATGACATCATACGACGTTAAGAAGCACAACACCGTTACGCATTTGAAAAAGTTAAAATAAGAAAAGCGAAAAAAGAGGTGTTCACGTGCTGTCTGCTCTGTGTGTGTGCACAGAAAACATTTCTGAAGATCCAGTTTCACGGCCACACCCACCCACAGAATTCAACCTAAAGTTATTATACTTTATCCAAAGATTATATATGAAGGTACTTTGGTAACGCTTTAGATTACAGCCCGTAAAATGTATTTATGGCGTAAAGTGCACTGATTAAGTTTGAGCTTCCGTGTTTCAAGGCAAGTGAAACTATTGCAACTGTTTTTTTTTTTTTTTATACTGCCGAAATATACTCTCGTTCCGTGTAGTTACAGGGTAAGTGTGAATCTGCGGGCTGTAAATTAAAGTGGTGTTTGTTGCAGATGTCACGCTTTCCCTGTAACTACATGAAACAAGAGTGTATTTCCCCAGTATTTGAAAAAAAAAAAAATACTGACTTGAAGCACGAAAGCCCAAACTAAAACAGATGCACTTTTGCTATCAAAACTAATTACTGTATAAATGCACTGATATGTATCATTTAAAAAAAAAGCCTTTACACTGTTATTACAAAAGCTTTGTTCTCGTTAAATTACTCTCAAACGTAAGATTGTTGCCTATCATAACAGAATAATTACCCCTTAATTAAAAAATACTTAGTCTAATTAATTTGTTAATTTTCCGGGTAGCTCCCCCCTTTATTCCCCAAACATTACATACTGTTCCCTTATACCTACACGTATATACTTTATAGTTACACTATAATTACCAAAATTTGCACTGTAAATTTGTTTCACTTGCACAGTTTTTTTACATACACTTTTATACATTGTGCTCTTAATTGTTAGGGCTACTGTTTCAGTTTTTGGTAACCACCCCCCACTGACCGTCAACAGCTCGACTGTGAAGAGAGTCAGCAGCACTGAATTCCTGGGGGTGCACATCACAGAGGATCTCACCTGGACCATCAACACCATGTCACTCTCCAAGAAGGCACAACAGCGCCTACACTTTCTCCGCCGGCTGAAAAGAGCAAGTCTCCCTCCGCCGATTCTCACCACCTTCTACAGGGGCACCATTGAGAGCGGGTTGACCAGCTGCATCTCTGTCTGGTATGGGAACTGTAGTGCAGCGGACCGCAAGACCCTACAGCGGACAGTGAACACAGCTACAAGGATCATCAGTGCCTCTCTCCCCTGCATCCTGGATATTTTCCTTGCACGATGCTCCAGCAATGCAAACAGTATTGTGAATCAAATATGAAATAACAACTAACTGGAAACATAAATGCAAGGATCACGGGGAAATCAGGAGACGAAGGACAACGATCTGACACAGACTGCAAACATGAGGGGACTTATAAAGGGTAAATAATCAGGAGGGAACAGGTGGGAGAAACACTGATTAGATAACAAGAGGGGAGGGATCAGACGGAGACACGAGCACATGGCCCAAAATAACAAAACACCACATGCGCTACACCAGACAGGACAGGCATGTGACAGCCATGAATATTTCCTGGAGGCAACATGAACACATCCGCAAACCTGGAATTGCAAAAATCCACATCCTCATTTCATCATATTTGAGTCATTAATACATAGGCCTCTGTATTTTGCACTATCAGCCCTGTGACACTGTAGTATGAGAGCCAGAGTCAGTGTTGAGGAAATCAGATTTTCTGAAAATATAAAAACACCCTGTGCACAGATGTGATTCTGTGTCATCACTAATGCTCAATCATCAGTTGATTAATGACTGAATTACCTGCTGCACACGTTCAGTGTTTAACACTTTGTAGATCAGGACAATATGTACACTGAGCGGTGTTAATATAACTTTGAGGTAGGCTTGCTGTGGTAGTCGTTGTAAATGGTGTTACATGGTGTTCGGCCGTAGACCTACTACATCACTAAAACTATTGTTTTGCTTTTTTATAGAAATAAATACTATTTAGTTCAGTTGGACAGATTACACTTATCACATGTTGAGAGTAAAGGGGTGATCACACTACACATTTCGTTCCAATGACTTCCATTCATACGCATGCAAATACTGGAGACTGGAAACGCAAGCTAATGTGAAAAAGTTTGGCATTTCGCTGCACTCCAAAGTTCAAGGTTGATGAACTCTGACCTGTGAATTGATATCACGTCTGAAATCTGCCCTAATGCCTCTTACTGGCTATGTTTACATGCAACCACATAATACTTTAGCAATCAGATTGAAAGCTCAATCGGACTGAAAAGCCTTCATCTTAATCGAACCGACTGAGCTAGACGAAAGGGGTGGTTTATTCCTTGTCTAATCCGATCGAGAGGATATGTAAACACTTAATCGGATTGAAAATTGAAACTGGAAAGGACTGCAAAGGTGTGCAATGACATATTCGAGATCTCAGTGTTTTTAGTTAAAGGATGTCTAATCTTAGGAACTATGTGGCTAGCATAGTATTTTCTTTTTATATATCTAAGGGATTATTAAAATAAAATTAAGATTTGTAAAAGGGAACTAAGTTAACAACAAGTCTGTGAAAAAACATGAAAAGCCTGAAGGATGCCTTGAATATTTCCCGGGGACAACATGAATACATTTTTGACAGCTCTGATGCACAAGCCTGGAATTGCAAAAATCCGCTTTCCTCATTTCATCATATTTGTGTCATTAATACATTTGCATTTTGCACCACCAGCCCTATACTATAGTGTGAGATCCAGCTGTGCTGAGGAAATCAGATATTCTGAAGATTTGAAAAACATTTAAATCCTTATTTTTGAATCAAGATTAAAATGGAGTCTGGTGTTAGTGACTGAAGGCCCATGAATGAACGGAGCATGGGCACATCATCTGGGACCTTTTGAATACTCTCTATCACTAATCATGTATACAGCTAAGCAATATCACACGAGCAACAAGGACAGGACAATTGCAAAGGTGATGCTGTCAAATGAGAAAAGTTCAATAAAACAATAAGTTAATATTAAGCAACTTATATTTTAGAAACAGTTTTGTCAGGTTTTGCAGTATTGCAAAAGAAAATATTTCTAAACATAAACAGAGGGAACATTGTGCGTCTTTCAGAATCGGTGTTTTTTAATTAATTGGTTGAATAATTTGATGACTCACTCCATATAGACAATCGCTGCGTCCGAAATCGAATACTTCCCTAATATGTATTATGCAAAAACAGTATGCCAACAGAGTATTATGTCCAAATATTCAAAAAAAGATTAGGCGAAAAGTACCAGGATGATCACGTCCTAATTACATTCACACTGCAGTATATAGAACGTCCTTTTTAATGGCTGCAAAGTTCAAATACAAATGTAGTACCTACTTATACAGTATGTGATTCCGGACACATTGCATCAATTGCTTCATTCCTGAATGAATCATTTGAGTGAATAAGTGACTCATTCATTCATTCATCCATTCAGACAGTGACTTGCTGCCACGTATTGGTGGTTTTATTTTCATATTTAAAAGAATCATTAGTAATACTTTATAATACAGGTGCACTAATATGCTAGCATGACGTGGTCAGAATAGGAGTCTAATACTGCTCCATTGGGCTGTGATTATGGGGCGTGTTTCAACCGAACCAGGAAATAAAATGCCTCTGCACTCAATTGGATAGACCTACAACCAATCAGAGCAACGGAGTAAGTGACGTATGTTGAGTGACGTATAGCCGTCAACTAAACTCAACTGCACGCACGCTGGAAGAAGTAGATGAAGATGAGTGTAAACGATCTTTGCCGGTGTTGTAAAAAGAATTTAAGGATACACGGAGTACTTACCAACACAATTATCATTTTTGAGAGAAATAGTAAAGGTGAATGCATATATGAACAAGTTCTCCGTTTAGGATTAGAACAAATTCAACCCAAACGCTCTTTGGTGACGTGAATGCTTACATTATTGCTGATCAAATCAAATCAAATCAAATCACCTTTATTTATATAGCGCTTTTAACAAGTCCAATTGTTTCAAAGCAGCTTCACATTGTTAAAAGGAAAATAATGCAACAGAATTTGTACAGCTGTTCTGGTGAAACGGTGATGTTATCCAGCTAATTTCAAGTATCATATAGCGTCAATGCGGGCAGATCGGTAATATAGAAGAAATTTAGGTGTCCCCAACTGAGCAAGCCAAAAGCCAGAGGCAACGGTGGCAAGGAACCAAAACTCCTTCAGGGTCAGAATGGAGAAAAAAACCTTGGGAGAAACCAGGCTCAGTCGGGGTGCCAGTTCTCCTCTGGCCGACGAACAAACAGTGTATGATTATAATTCTGGCAACATAGCAGGTCTTAATTCATATTAGGCAAATAGATATTTGTTAGATTATTCGAGAGATTGAGTCGTCACGCGCCAAGACGGGTTTAATGAGGATGTCGTGTCGATGCAGCATTTACGGGGAGTTTATTTGACATGTTCTCTGCAGACACTCCAGGGATGCGTTGGTCATGTCCAGGCGCTGGTCCACCATCTGATCTGGATACGGCCTGGATCCGGCTGACTGCAGTAAACCTCGGTATAAACAGAGAGACTAACATTAGCGTAGATACCATTCTTCTTATGATGTAACGAGTACATCAGGTGTTATGGGAAGTGTTCCCGGTTCCGGCTGACCTAGTTAATGCAGCCTGACAATCATTTACTGGTTTGAGTAATAGAAATTGATAATGTTTTATGTGTAAGCCATAGTAAAGAGATGCGTTTTTAGTCTAGATTTAAACTGACAGAGTGTGTCTGCTTCCCGAACAATGCTAGGAAGACTGTTCCAAAGTTTAGGCGCTAAATAGGAAAAGGATCGACCGCCTGCAGTTGATTTTGATATTCTAGGTATTATCAACTGGCCAGAGTTTTGAGACCGCAATAGACGTGATGGAGTATAATGCGTTAAGAGTTCGCTCAAGTACTGGGGAGCTAAACCATTTAGTGCTTTGTAAGTAATAAGCAAGATTTTAAAATTTATACGATGTTTAATAGGGAGCCAGTGCAGTGTTGACAGAACCGGGCTAATATGGTCATACTTCCTTGTTCTAGTAAGAGCTCGAGCTGCTGCGTTTTGGACCAGCTGGAGTTTGTTTATTAAGCGAGCAGGGCAACCACCCAGTAAAGCATTAGTGTAATCTAGCCTTGAGGTCATGAACGCATGAATTAACTGTTCAGCATTTTGCATCGAAAGGATGTGCCGTAATTTAGATATATTTTTAAGATGGTAGAATGCAGTTTTACAGATGTTAGAAACGTGGCTTTCAAATGAAAGATTGGTATCAAAGAGCACACTCAGGTTCCTAACTGACGACAAGGACTTGACAGAGCAGCCATCGAGTGTTAGACAGTATTCTAGGTTACTACTTGCAGAGTTTTTTTGTCCAATAATTAAAAATTAATTTTTTTCTGAATTAAGTTGCAGGAAATTACTAGACATCCAATGTTTTATATCAGCTATGCATTCCGTTAATCTTGTGAATTGGTAAGTTTCATCAGGGCGTGAAGAAATATAGAGCTGAGTATCGTCAGCATAACAGTGAAAACTAATGCCATGCTTCCTAATGATATCTCCCAGTGTAGCATGTACAGGGTGAAGAGCAACGGTCCTAGCACCGAGCCCTGTGGTACTCCATACTGAACTTGTGATCGGTGTGACATCTCTTCATTTACTGCTACAAACTGATAACGGTCAGATAAGTATGATTTAAGCCATGCCAATGCAGTTCCACTAATGCCAACATAATTTTCGAGTCTATTCAAAAGAATGTTGTGGTCGATAGTATCGAATGCAGCGCTAAGATCGAGTAACACTAATAGAGAGATACAACCACGATCGGTTGATAAGAGTAAATCATTTGTAACTCTGATGAGAGCAGTCTCAGTACTATGATACGGTCTAAATCCTGACTGGAAATCCTCACAGATACCATTTCTTTCTAAAAAGGAACATAATTGTGAAGACACTGCCTTTTCCAGTATTTTTGACAGGAAGGGTAGATTTGAGATCGGCCTATAATTGACTAATTCTGTAGGATCAAGTTGAGGTTTTTTAATAAGTGGTTTGATAATAGCCAACTTAAACGTTTTCGGTACATATCCTAATAACAAAGATGAGTTAATGATATTAAGAAGAGGATCTATGACCTCTGGTAGCATCTCTTTTAATAGCCTAGTCGGTATAGGGTCGAGCATACATGTTGTTGATTTAGATGATTTAACGAGTTTAGCCAATTCTTCCTCTCCTATAGCAGTGAATGAGTGTAATTTTTTCTCAGTGACACAACAATGCTCTGTCTCATGTGACACTGTAGTAGACGGCTGCATGGTTATAATTTTCTTCCTAATATTATCAATCTTACACGTAAAGAAGTTCGTAAAGTCATTACTGCTGTGCTGTTTACAACCATCAGAAGTATAAGCTTTATTTTTGGTTAACTTAGCCACTGTATCAAATAAATACCTAGGGTTGTGTTTGTTTTCTTCTAAGAGAGTCGAGAAATAAGCAGATCTAGCAGTTTTTACGGCCTTTCTGTATGCGATCATGCTCTCTTTCCATGAATTACGAAAAACCTCTAATTTTGTTTTCTTCCAGCTGCGCTCCATTTTTCTGGCTACTGTTTTAAGGGCCCGGGTGTGCTCGTTGTACCACGGCGTTGGACTATTTTCTTTAATCTTCTTTAAGCGCCGGGGAGCAACTGTGTCTAAAGTGCTGGAAAAAAGAGAGTCAATAGTTTCTGTTGCAAAATCGAGTTCTAATCATCTGGCCATCATCGTATAAAGCCCGCCCTGACAGTTTGATTGTGAAAATGTGGTTGTGGGCAGGGCCAAGTTCAGTGGGCATCCAGACTACTAATATGCATTAATTCATGCTTAACTAATGCACAAATAATCATAATGAGTTAATGTATGACTAATGAAGAATGATAACTGCATCAGCAACTAATAAAGATTAAGTAATATATGAATTGTTATTAATTAAATGTGTCAATGTATTAATTCATTAATAACATATAACATTAAAACTGCAGTAAAAAAAATAAATTTTTGAGCAAGTACACAACAAGCCAGTATTCAAAACTATCTCCTTACCTTAGCCCCATTCACAACAGTAAGGTTGTAATAATGTGTTATAATTTGTAAGGACCGGTTTTACTGCTAAGACAAAAGCTGAGATCCAACACCCTGCATTAAAACAATAAAACTCAATCTGAAGAGAAGATCTCACAGAGAAACTGTAGGACACCGCCCTGACCAAAACCCTCTCCCCTCTCTACCTCCCTTTCCCCTTCCCCTGATTCAAGTCCCAGAATGCAGATATACTACATATGATTTATCTTGTGAATCTATTGTTTTATCCCTTTCATGTCTGGTGTCTTTTTAAAGGTCATAGTGCGATTGGTAAAATGGTCTCAACATCACTGAAGTCACTGATAGGGTTAGAAAGATTGAAACATATGAGACTTGTGTTCTCTTTTTGAGTGGTCTCTCCAAAGATATCTGATCTTCTCCCCAAACTAGGTGTTTGTGTTGCAAATAGTTACAACCCTTTGTTCTGGTCTGGGTATTTAAGGAAGGGTAGCAGGGCTGCCATTTGGGAATATTCTGTAGACAGAAGCCCCCATGCAGTGTTGTGTCGGTGTCATAAGAGACACGCACACACACACTGTATGTATTGTGCCAGATATGACTCTTTGAAACTATTTTCATATTACTTAATTGTATTTTATGCTGAAAGTTGTGTACCATGGATTCATGTTTAATTATGTTCTTTAAGTTCTGTCTGGCCAAAATAAATGTTAATCTTGATTTATTCTGTATTTTTCATAAATCATTACTCAAGTAGTGTCGCATGAGGAGTTTTGTAGGAGTTTCCGTAAATCTTTCTGTCAGGGCAGATTCATACCGAGGACCCCATGACCGGAGCATGGCGCTAAGCATGAGGGGCAATCTGATTTCTGGGTGTCACGGTTATTATCAAGTTACAGCTCTCGTGACTATTGCTAAAATTACACTTTCTGTTATGAGTAAGCATTTGCGACTCACTTAAAGGTAAAATAGTTCACTCTGTAATCCTCTGTAATATCAGAACTGACTAATTTGCGTCCGTGAGGTAATGTAATTATAATCGCGAGCATTATCCTCTGAGCGACTCCGGGTCCCATGGAGGAACGAGTATTTGAAATTAAGAGATACTAAGAGAAATCAAAGATCTAAATTAAATCACAACTAAACTTATGATCAGCTGTTAAGTTACAAATGTAACAAATGTAACAAAGTTACAAAGAATTGGAGTAAGATCAAATTATTCATGGAGTCAGATTTAAAATTCGATGGTCATAAATTAAGTGAATCCAACAGAAGTGCTGAGAAGACGAACACGCAGAAGTCCTTCGACCAGGCCGTTAGATTCCGTCCTTGGGCTAACGGATGGACCTTACAAATTGGAGTGGTGTGGTGGATTTCCGTGGGAAATTCAAGCATGTCTTTGCGTCATTACGTCACGTCTGTATACATAAAGAAAGAGTCCGGCTAGCAGTAATACACATGAGGAGCATGTTCTTCAGCGGATCATTTATAGGCTTTTCTCACAGCAGCTGGAGTAATTTAAATTTATCATTTTGATGGTGAATTATAATCCAGAAAGGTCCAAATGACATCATCAGTGACAACTGGAGATTCACCCCTGGTCAAAAGCAAAAGATTAGACTGTACGGAAATCTACAGGTAATGCTAATAAACACTAAATACAGTCATGCAACACTAATGCTGTTAACATGAACAATTTGAGAACAAAGTATAACAATTATAATAATTTGCATGGTTTGATGTTATATGAGCGATTGTTAGATTTAATCACTGTTCGTAGCACGATTTACTGTAATGCTTTGTTCTCAAAAGTGGCAGAGATGTTACTCAATTGTTCAGATGACATTTTCCAGTGAAGATTCTTATTAGGTTATACTCTAAGACGTAGAATCTGTGGTTCTGAAGTACAGTATCCACACCGTTGCGGTGACTAACAGCAGAGCTTCAGATACTCCTCAAAACATCAGATTCATCCACGCTGAGGTGCCACCAACGCACAACTCACGTAAAGATGATAACTCCGCAAATGACTGCAATTGCAGGTTTCACACAGAGGTGGCGACAAAGAGGCAAATAAATGTAAATTCATGTTAATTACCACAATGGTCAAAGCTATGTACTTCAACTTCCATTGTCAGCTTTAATTAATCATTAGCTAATGTACTTCTTGAAGCACATGACTGTTAACTAATTGTTAAGTAATAATTCAGTGTGGCTGACTTTGAGAACTTGCTGTCAAAATGACCTCTTCCTCATCTGTCCTTCAATCCGTGCAGACGTGTTTTTCTCTCTGCTCCCTGCTGGCTCTCGCGCTGTTTTGTTTTGTCTAGTGTTTCGTCTCTTCTCTTCTCTGACTGCTGCTTTGCTGGACTCCTGAAAATACTGAAATGGAATTGATTAACTGGTCAATCAGCGATCGACAAGATTTTCTCACTAAGGAAGGGTGCCCGGGAGAACCCACCTGCCCGGACGGGACCTTTGCCGCAGGGTACGTGAGGGACGCATGGAACAACTGGCAAGTCCTGTGCCTGGAGGCTCTGTCCGTGGAGGATGCGGAAGATTTATACATGATTGGATTATTGATGGCGGGGTTCCTATTCTTTGGCTTTGGGATTGCCCTGACCTATCGGAAGATTGGTAAGACAGCTGCAAGCAAATTCACCCAGCCGCTGTCTGTGGAAATTAAAGAATGCTTCGGGTTGTGTGTGACCGCTTGAAGGAATTAGATCAGAGAGTGATACGAATTGAGGAACTGAACCGTAATAACGCAGTCCGGACTGCGGATACGCAGGGAAGAGTGGGCTCTATCGGGGGTCAGATCGGTGAACTTTTACGGACTGTAACCGGTCTGGCCATGAGGCTGGACGTAATGTCTAGGGAAACTGCACAGACCGGACGCGAATGCTGAGGACCAGATCTGATTGATTGATTATGATCCGGACAAATTACCGAAGATCATCAAATGGATTAAAAAATAATAAATTGTATTTGCCTGACCTAATCAACTAGCCCAACGAACCTCACTTGTCCCTATCTCTCGGTTGGGAGGTCAGCCTGACAGCTTGGTCTGCTATCTTTCCCTGTGCACTGCCTTATCTCCCTTCAAGGACAAACCATAGAACTGAACTCGAAAACATCTGAAGTTATGGCTAACATTCTCACACAACACAATCTCAGACTCACTCGCACCATACACACCCGATCCTATCCCAGCCCCCATCCAGCCGTCTGCCTGTCTGTTATCTATCTCCTCTCCCACTCCATACAAAAAATCCCACCACGTGACCACGTGTACTGTGTCATGTTTATGTTTATGTTTATGTTTTGTTGTGTTTGCTATGTAATGCTTGCTAAACTGCATTCTTGTATTTCTGGAGAGCGTGTGGCGGCGCCTGAATAATCGGCTGCGGCCCGGAGGCTTGCTCCAAACTTCATTTCGTTATACCGTACTTGTACATGTGTAATGACAAATAAACTTCAACTTCAACTTCAACTACAGGGTTTACACAAAAAAAGAACTTGGAATGTGTTGACATGAGCCAGGAAAACAACTGGAAAAAATAGCTGAAGGTTGTTACCATTTTGGGAAAGCAGCTATAGTATATATTTGTGAAAGGACATAACTCAGGAGTTGTTTCCTGCAGGAGAGACTCGGCTTTGTTGATTTGAATAAAGCCTTTATGAAATCAAACAATCTTTGAGAAATTATTTTTCCCAAGAGCAAATTTCCTACAGTTCCTTAGTAAAAGTTGGTCTCAGCAGCTTTGTAAATGGGTTTTAAGAGAAGACTCTTAGCTAAGAACTTTTACTGCCATTTAGGAGAACTCTTAGCAGAGGTGTTCAAGACACAAGTAAAGTCTCAAGTCCCTACCATCAAGTCTCAAGTCCCAGTGCACACAAACCAAGTCGAGTCAAGTCAGTGCCTCACCTAAAGCAAGTCAGGTCCTGCAAAGGGTCAAATCAAGTTACAGTACCAAACAGTAACAAGCAGAGTTTATATTGGCCTCAACCTTATTTATTTTTCACTCAGAAATTACACATTTATACCATAATATTGATAATAATAATCATATAATGTATTACAGTTTATAATAAGTTTATAATTATTATTTATGTTAATCTTAGAGGTGAATGCATTTACACTGCATTACAACTGCATAAATAATATTATGAGATTCATTTAAATGTTGAATTTGGACTATTGAAAGGGGGTATAGAAATTATACTTTTAATTATGAAATTAAAACTGCCAGTAGGTGTAAGCCCTATTTGGACGTTAATTGTTTCTCATGTGGACCAGTAAAAAGACATTTGCATGCCACCTCAGTGATAAAACTCGAACTGCATTCGGATGGTGATTTATGTGTGAAAAAGTGAGTTTTGTGATCCTGGAACACTGCTCATGTGGTCAGTCGAGTGATTGTCTGCTGTACAAATATCATATGCTTGGAATAATAAGAATAAAATCATATTTAATTTAATAATAGGAAATTATTAATTATTTAAATCTGTTTAAAATAGGAAGATGTCATTTTAAAAATGTGGAAATGAGCGGAAATACAATGCTGCAAATTTAACTTATATAATGTCAATTACTGCCGTAATAACGGCTCATTTCAAATGTTTACGTGTTTTTCTTCTCTTTCTCTTTTGAGCGGTGGTGAAAGATTATCCTTGTAAATACTTTCCAGTATTTCGGTAATAAAAGTGTAGGCTAGATCTTTAAAATGCATCCAAATTACAGCGAAGCGTAACGATACGGTGCTCCGCAGTGGTCAAAAAGGATATAAACAGTGAATTTCGAAGAGATCTCTTCTTGAAAACTAAGAGATGTGGATTCAGATTAAATTGGATTCAAATTACCACATGACCTTGGTGTTTCTCTAAAAACAGTCATTCGGCCAGGGATTTTTACATGGGTGGTGGGAGAAAAACACTGACATTCTGGATTCAGATGGCAATAAAATCACTGTCAATGGTGAAAATACCTTATGACCCCATGAGAAACAATTACCGTCTGAATAGGACTATAGAAGAATTTATTCAACTGATTTGTTGAATCTGAAAAACAGCAGATTCATTCTGGAAGAAATCAAGTGACTAGGCCACTGGATCACTGAACCGATTCATTCAAACCCTCGGATTCATTTAGTAATGAAACTGCTTACCGCAGATCGCATATGCTATGGCTTGATTGAAACTATAGTCGTTGGAGAAATGGGAGAAATCGTTGGAGCAAAAACAGAGAATATTGTCGGTATTATGTCTAAAATGTCACATCACACTATTAAAGAGGTAGTTCACACAAAAATGAAAATTATGTTTATCTGCTTACCCCCAGGGCATCCAAGATGTAGGTGTCTTTGTTTCTTCAGTCGAACACAAATTTTTAACTCCAACTGTTGCAGTGTGCCAGTCGTATAATGCATGTGAATGGAGTGTAATTCTATGAGAGTAAAAAAAACGAAACATGCACAAACAACTTCATATTAAACACCTCGGCTCGTGACGACACATTGATGTCTTAAGACACGAAACGATCAAGTTTGTGTGAGAAACCGAACAGTATTTATATAATTTTTTACCTCAAATACAACACTATGTCCAAAAAAAATGAAAATGAACCATGGTTTTGCTACTCTAACCATAGTTTAACCATGGTATTTGTAGTAAAACTGTGGTTATATAAATAGTAATCAATTAGCCAAAAAACATGGTTACTACACTTTTACTACAATAAAACCATGGTTATTTAAGGGGAGCGATCACCCAAGTCACGTGACATGCACTTAGAAGACAAAAGTTAGTGCATATTTAGTAAATAATATTATTATATTATTATTACTCTTATTACGTCATTGTTTCTCTTTCCCCCACATGTCTTAACTTGGCTTGAGTCCAGCACTATGTCCATATATGGACTTAACACCCCACACTGTGAGGGGTGGTCTTCCAGTCTCCTGCAGACCCCTGCACTCCCTCAGCTGAATATCATCATATAGATGTAAATAATAGTGTATAATCATACAGTTAAATTGTAATAAAGTACTTATTATTCATGCAATATTGATGCAATAAACACTTCAACAGCGGCCAATGAGAACCTTTTCACTGGGAGGCGCGACTCCTGCAAATGTGGATGGGAGTGAGTATTGATATGAGTGTTTGTATGGCCTGTATGTAATGCCTTGTAATCTTGTATCGCCAGATTTGGGTAGTCTTCTTAATCCATAATTCATATGTTATGTACTGGAAGAACCTTCCTGAGATTCATGTAATGACTAGCCTGCAGTATATGAACCCTAACATGATGCTGTGGCCCTTACATTAAAAGTTTACTTTGACACTGTGAATTACTGAAGGTCATAGAGGCCATGCATTATTTAGTTTTTCTGTCTTGTTTTCTCATGATCATGACTTAGTTTTCTCATCTCCATATGGCAGAATGATGGTTTTCTTGTGACACATTAGTTTTGTTCTGGTTCTGCTGTTTTTAGCATCAGATAACAATTATACAATTATTTTCTAGAGCTACTTGGATTCAACCCACTTCATTTTCCTCATTTATCCAAAATCATTAAAAAAAAATTATTATTACACAATTTTGTATATACAATTTATTACTGCTTTATTACATGTGATGTTTTTATTGGTCGGGTTGGACAGCTTTCTGAGCAAAATGAACTTGTGATTTGATGACATCAATTAATGCTTTATTTATTCAGAAACAGAAGTAACCTAATGGTTTCTGTGTATATTATACTCTTCATTTTATTAGTCTACAGCAAATGTATAGCAGTCCTAAATTAGTGCTGCTGTCAGAGAACGTATTAGGTGTTTTTGTTGAGAAAAGAATAATAATTGACGGTTTCTGTAGTAAATACACATAAATGAAAAGTTTCACTCCATTGTCAGGAGCTTAGGAAGCCCCCACAGGAACAGGGGTAGAGGCTGGCAGTGGTACAGTGCTATGGGGCTCCACTCCAGGGACAGCACTCAATTAGTCATATACATCAAATCTGTTCATTAGGGGCATATGTATGAATAGATTCAAGAGTAGCTGTAAACTTGTAGAATAAGTACACAGGATAATGTTTATGTCACTTTTTGTTTAGATATACCAAGTAAACTGTCTAGTCCACATATGGATCATTTATGTTTAGACAAACGTACAAAGGTAGAGAGAGATGCTAATAAGGCATGTCTCTTCTGCATCCTGGCTCTTGTTCGGTAAACTCGCCGCCTCAGTTGGGCAGCCTCCTCTTCAGCTTCTTGATAAAGTAGACCAACTGCAATGGCAATCTTTTCCATTTTGCTGATTAAATCATTTACTTGTTTCACTTCTTTGTCTATAATTTTATCCTGGCAATGTCCAACAACTTCCCACAGTTTATTTGAAGATGAAGATCTGCATTTTATTCATATTTTATTTTATTATAAACATAAAGCTGAGTAGGCATGTGTTGCCGAAATCACATATTAGTGTTCAGTAATTTAAGAATAAAACAAGAAAAGAGACGGTTTTATATCATATTTCTTTTTATTATAAACATTCATAAAGAGAAGATAATCGGAGTAGGCACGTGTTGCCTAAACCACATATTAATATGTTTAATAGTTTTGAAATAAAACAAAAGAAAGATGTGTTGTATTTTACATACCACATTTTGTTGTACACAGATCTACAGTAGACAGATACAATGAAGTAGGCTTATGTGCGTGACGAACACGTGACGCAATCAAGTTCACTGCTGTTCCACTTCAGAAAGAAAACGGACTTGTGTCCTCCCGTCCAAGAGAGTTTGCTCTCCTGAGTTGAATTTGCCAAGTCCTAACCACCAAGTACAAGTCCGAACGTGGTTTTGAGAAATGAATGGACATGTTCCACGCGCATGCGCATTTAGTTGTTTGCAACTTCAGAATACCTCAAAACGAGCGCTATGACAAATAAACCACCGAAATATAAATATACATAAATGATAGAAGCAACTAATCATAAACAAGCTAACATATACAGCGCTGCATCTGTCTAAAAACACAATTTCAATGGCTATAACAAACGAATGCACATTATAACCGCAAAATATAATAGACAGGTAGGTCAAGCATACACACATGATCGCTGCAGAGATCAGATATGATGCACTTACTTTGAACTGATGCACAACACCCGTGAAATGATCAAAACGATATATTGTATGCAGCTGTAGAGTTTATCATCTGTGAAGGCAGCGATGGAGGCTCCACTGCGCGTGTGATGTCACAGGCCTCATGACGTCACAGTGCTACATTCCGAGCTCCGCGTCAGTATAACAGTCAGTTCAGCGAGAATCAGAGCAGCAGCGAAGACTTTCACGAGCAGCCAAACGCTGGAAATCTGTTTGTACCGCTTCACTGTGAACACCAGAGCACTGTCTCTACTGCAGCAGCTGTGGAGAACAGCTCCACAGGTGAATATAGCTCATATTCAGAACAAAAATGTTGAAAAGTGTTTTCATTTTCTACATATTAATTTCACACAGAAGGTTTCAAACACAAGACATATATAGCCACACATGGCCAAAAGTCACAATATGTGCTATGAATGACCTGAATAAAACCATAAAATGATGTTAAAACATGTTACATTAGGGAGATGAAAACATTAAACTTGGTCAAAGTATTTCATTCACAAATGTATTTGGCCAAACAGGCAAACTACAGCTCAGCAATATAGGTTTTATTTTACTATACAAAAAAAAAGCATAACAAAACAATTTACATTGACTACAGTATAAAGAGTTATTAATAATTCATTGGTATTTCTCTTGTATTTGATTAGTGCTCATTCTTTGCACACATATTTCCTTGCGTTATAGCAAATGAAACAATTAAAACCATTTACACTCTCCAAGCACACATCACTTCTGGCCACTACTGCATGTGTGTAGATCTTTATATTCATAATTACAAATGAAATATTATATGTGATCCGTGCTGGCACAAGGAGTCGGGATGCGCACAAAATAATTTCGAGCTACAGGCAAAACAAGTGAAAAATCGTTTCTGTAGGTTTTCACAAAAATAAGTTCATTAAGCCCTCGTCTAGCGATCCCAATGCTCCAAATAACAGTTCAACATCTAAAAGTGTCTTTATTTGAACGTTTTCTGAGAGGAGACCCTTTCATTTGTCCATGAAAACTGTTTTTCTCTGCTAGCTTGGCACTGTAAGCTTGGTATTGTTTTAAAGCAGTTTGTTTGCAGAAGTGGCTCTGAATCTGCTGCTGAACCAGCCTCCGTTAAGCCCCTACATCGTGCACATGCTGGACTGGTTTGAAGAGGAACATCGGCACATCCTCATCCTGGAGTATTCACAACCCTGCAGAGACTTGTTCAGATTCGTCTTGAGAGAAACGCTCAGTGAATCTCAGGCACGTAGCCTGATGTACCAAGCGGTGCTCGGAGCCAAGCACTGTCTTGACGGAGGCGTCTTCCACCGTGACATCAAGTTAGACAACTTTGTGATCAACACAACGACAAACCAAGTCAAACTGATTGACTTTGGCTGCGGTGAAATCATCAAAAGTGTCTATAAGGGTCAATTTATAGGTGAGTTGTCTTTTTGTGTTACCATAGCCCTAATGAGATGTGATTTGTGGAAATGGATATTTGCTTGACTTGAATATCTCTTTTAAATGAACAGGATTTGCCTGCCCTCCTGAATACTTTGCGGACTTTGAATATGAGGCGGAGCCGACAACGGTCTGGTCTCTGGGCATTATGATGTACAGAACAGTGTGCAGATTTCAGCCCTTAAGAAATGAACATGGCCGTCTGCTTCATGTCTGTCACAAATCAACTGTATGAAATGTAAGATGACCTATATATATATATATATATATATATATATATATATATATATATATATATTAATAAGGGAAAATTATCATTAAATAAAAAAAATCATAATTTCTTTTTACTTTGAGTAACTTTTTTTGGTGCGCACACACACACACACACACACACACACACACACACACTTATTTGGCTTTCTAAAAGAGAACGTTCCATATTGTTTTTATACACAAGTAAAGACTAAAACTGTAAATCTTCATTTACTTTATTGTTCTACCATTTTTACAAGTGAGGAGGTCCTCCAATTTTGCCAGATTTAGCTCACTTCTTAATATGATTAAAGAGGTACAAACACACAGGTTTGCTTATCTATCTATACTGGGATATTTCATTGACTTCTAGTGTTTTAATATACAGGCAAGTTTGAAAGACATTACCTAACTCTAATAGGAAACGTTAGGCATTTAAACATGGTTCATTGAAAGAATCGACTCATGACAATGATTTATTCATGAAAATCAGACATCGCTATTGAGTCTCGGGGTAGGTCTCGATTTCTCGAGGTCTCGGTTTCTAGTCAATTCTAGTCAGAATAGGAGTCTGATACTGCTCCATTGGGCTGTGATTATGGGGTTTGTTTCAACCGAACCAGGAAAGACCTCGACTGGATAGACCAACAACCAATCAGAGCAACGGAGCGACACATAGTCGTCAACAGAACTCAGCTGCACGCACGCTGGAAGAAGAAGTGGAAGATGAGTGTAAACGATCTTTGCCGGTGTTGTAAAATAATTTAAGGATACACAGAGTACTTACCAACACGATCATAATTTTTGAGAGAAATAGTAAAGGTGAATGCATATATGAACAAGTTCTCTGTTTAGGATTAGAACAAACTCAACCCAAACGCTCTTTGGTGACGTGAAATGCTTACGTTACTGTTGATCATCTGTCCATCATCGTTTCAGCCCGCCCTGACAGTTTCATTGGTTTGAACAGTTCCTGTGCCCGGTTGCATAAAGCACCTTAAGTTTTTCCCTTAAGTATGGGACTTAAGGGTGTTGCATATAATAAACGGCATATATTAAACGGTTCTCTTAGGTAAGGGAAACTTAGGTTAAGTGTTTCACGACTGCGGCCCAGGTTTTACCGTTATAAAATTATATTGTTGCCATAGACACGCTACTGTACACATTAACCCTAGGAGCTTTAAAACAATGGATACAAGAGATAAAGAAATGGGTAAGGAAAAATTTCTCCACTGCCGCAGCAGTGATGTTCCCTCTGCTCCCGCAGGAGCTCAGCTCTTCTGACTAATTCTCCACTGCACAGCAGTGAAGTTTACTCTGCTCCCGCAGGAGCTCAGCTCTTCTGACTAATTCTCCACTGCACAGCAGTGATGTTTACTCTGCTCCCGCAGGAACTCAGCTCTTCTGACTAATTCTCCACTGTCGCAGCAGTGATGTTCCCTCTGCTCCCGCAGGAGCTCAGCTCTTCTGACTAATTCTCCACTGCCGCAGCAGTGATGTTTACTCTGCTCCGCAGGAGCTCAGCTCTTCTGACTAATTCTCCACTGCCGCAGCAGTGATGTTTACTCTGCTCCCATGCAGGAACTCAGCTCTTCTGACTAATTCTCCACTGCCGCAGCAGTGATGTTTACTCTGCTCCCGCAGGAGCTCGGCTCTTCTGACTAATTCTCCACTGTCGCAGCAGTGATGTTCCCTCTGCTCCCGCAGGAGCTCAGCTCTTCTGACTAATTCTCCACTGCCGCAGCAGTGATGTTTACTCTGCTCCCGCAGGAGCTCAGCTCTTCTGACTAATTCTCCACTGCCGCAGCAGTGATGTTTACTCTGCTCCGCAGGAGCTCCAGCTCTTCTGACTAATTCTCCACTGCCGCAGCAGTGATGTTTACTCTGCTCCCGCAGGAGCTCAGCTCTTCTGACTAATTCTCCACTGCCGCAGCAGTGATGTTTACTCTGCTCCCGCAGGAACTCAGCTCTTCTGACTAATTCTCCACTGCCGCAGCGCTGATGTTCCCTCTGCTCCCGCAGGAGCTCGGCTCTTCTGACTAATTCTCCACTGCCGCAGCAGTGATGTTTACTCTGCTCCCGCAGGAGCTCAGCTCTTGTGACGTTTACTCTGCTCCCGCAGGAGCTCAGCTCTTCTGACTAATTCTCCACTGCCGCAGCAGTGACGTTTCCTTTGCTCCCGCAGGAGCTCAATAAACACAATCAGCCTATGCATTGCAATTTTTGGGGGCTATCAGTAATGTTATGGCTGCTGTCCTGCATTGGTTCACATTTTTTGAGGAGTACTCTGGGTTCGGGCCAAATACCAAGCTCGGAGCCCTCTCCTCGGACAGCACGCCACATACGCATACTATTATGCATACTTTTTTTAATATCTGATTATTTGTGAACTTGTGAAAGATAATATTAATAAAATGTGGCAGGATACATGGGATCAGGAGGAGAAAGGAATACATTTATACAACATTCAGAAAGAAGTGACACGGCAGGAGGAAACCATGATTACAAGGTTGAGAATATATATAAGGACAGGACACTCTACTGGAGCCCTTTTTTATTGTTTTTTTAGACTGAAAACATCACACCATACTGTCACAGCTGAATGCAACAGTCCCCATCCTGAGGCTGTTTCTGGACAGAGAATCTGACCTCCGCCCCTATCTGCACCTGACCAGACCATCCATAATAAACCTTGTGGCTGCACTGCCTTATGAGATTGACCATGGATAGCCAAAAGACATAGAGGTGGTGATGTTTCTGTACTGGCTGGCTCATGCTGCATCCTATCGGGTTGTTGCCTCAGCCTTTGGTGTCCCAAAGTCAGCAGGGCGTCTCCCTCAGTGCGTCTCCCTCAGGGTGAAGAGCTGGAGGAGATTGGTGCAGGGTTTGCTAGACTGGCAGGGTCTCCTGCTTTATACTAAAAGTTATTTTAACAGGAAATTGTTCCATTCAGTGCAGCTCCAGGCTGTGTGTGAAAGTTCTTGGACATCTGTGTCGGCTTTCCTGGGTGCAAGGATCCTTGAGAAGAGCGCCATTTACAGCAGGTAGTTGTATCCAACTGAGGGCCGGTGCATCTTGGGAGATGGTGGGTACCCCTGCCTGACGTCACCCATCACCATCATGACACCCTAGATACTCACAATAGGCTCTCTGCATGCGTTACTTCCGTGTTTGGCGTGAGGCTGCTCTTCCGTTTCCGGTGCAGGAGATTGAAAGCGGAGGAAAGCGGGATTATGACAGAGTCATCGAAGTTTACTCGTTGTTTGAACTTTAGGCAATTCCAGCAATCAATGATGTGTGAAGAATTGTCCGGCTGTGCAGTACGACGCAGAGCAGACTTGAGAAAGGTTTCAAGTTTTATCTGTCTTCTTATCTCTGCAATTCTGAAGGTAAATTCAGCTGGCCGTGACTAGCAGGGCTAACATTGTGCTGTTATTTCTGTGATCCGTCCAGCAGCAGGCTAATCACGTTAGTAGAAATGTTTGACAGTTAATGTTTGTAATTTTGTTTTAAAGTGTCATGTAAAAACAGGGCCACAAATGAGACCTCAGTGAGAGCTCATTGCTGCCGCTCTATGAAGAAAGCAGAAACACCACACCAGCTGAGAGTAGGACTGGTAGCTTAAATGTGACGTTCAAAGTTCTGTTGAACATGTTTTACTGTTCTAACGTTACCACTGTTTAGCTTGGATAACCACAGAAGCACAGATGATATCTTAGCTATTATGGATGATTAAGAATAATAAAAAATGTAATGGCGTTCTATCAACTACAGATATATAGCGCTGTGTTATCACTGCAAATTCTAGCTGAAACAGATGCAGATACAGGGTAGCAGGGTTAGTCTATAACACTGTAAAGAAAATGGGAGTTTGTTTCAAAATCTGAATAATATAAAATGTGTACATATGTGCCAAAAAACCATGAACAGGTGCATCTCAATTCACTGCCACAGTCACACCTCATTGAAGAAGCAACAAGATGCCAAAGTGCAGCACCTGAGTGGCATTCACTGAGAAAGGAGAGGGTCACTGCTTCAAATTTCAGGGAGGTTAGCCACGTTAGAGGTCCAAATTCTGCAGAAAACCTAGCTGAGAGGATCATCCGAGGGACGCGGCAAACAGCACACATGAAGAGGGGACTGGATATGGAGGCAGGTGCCTTAAAGGGCTATGCAACTCTCAAAAACCTGAACTTACAGAAATGTGGACTGGTGATTCATCCAAATGCAGCTTGGCTGGGTGCGTCACCTGATGGGCTGGTAAATGACCCGCTTGAGAGACCTTATCACGGGTATGGAATGGTGTGACTGTTGTCTGTGCCCATGACGACATGTTTGTGCAGCGCATTTACAAAGACACGTCTGTGTTAAGATCTCTGAAACAGAGGTCTGATTTATTTTTATTTTATACATATCTGATACCTCTCTATGCACAAGTAAATGAAGAATTTCTGAAATGATTTTACAATTGTATTTGATTCATATTAATTTTATTTTGTCAGGTCATCTAATTAAAGTATTTCTTTCACAATTCTATCTTTGTTGACTATCCTTTCAGGTTACAGTGAATGAAATGAAGCGCTAAGTAAACAGAAGATTTCAGGATTATAGAGTAAGAGAAAACATTTCTGTGCACTTGTGTGGTTTTAGACACAGCAGGGAACGGGACTTTTATTTTGGTGTGTTGGTGTGACGTCATAAGGCCGCGCCGCGCTCCTGCATCTGTTGTGATTCGGCTGAAGAAAGGTTTGTTTTAAGCGTTTAAAGCTAAGCAGAATGAATGATGCTTTATTAAATGTAACACTGCATTGCTTTATCTAACATTTATTAGCGTTGTGTGAGTAAAGTAACATCATAAACTCACGAGGAACAGAAGGAGCGTCTCATTTCGCTCTTTATCGTGAATCAGTTCAAACATGAATTCAGTCTCTGGAGAGTGACGAGAGAACCGGAGCTTTAGACTCTCCGAGTCAATTGAACCGATTGATTCACAATAAATGATTCAATGATTCAAAGCGCTCTATTCCCATTTCTAGCTCGATTGCTACAAATCATTAAATAGCTAAACTGACTAATATATTAAGGGTCTGTATAATTTGCATTGTTATATTAAGCTGTAGTGTTAGTTTTAGTCTAATCAGATGATTTAAGTCCATTAACTCTCTCTGACTCTCTTACCAGAGACTGAACTACTGAACTAGAGCTGATTGAGACTCTCAGAGATTTAGTTATGTGCTTTTCTTTCTGTTAATTATTCTCTTCTTAAACAGGACAAACACAGATAAACTCCCGGTGAAGAGACTGAGATCCACGTGACACACTATTATAAAGATGGCGATTATTAAAGAGGAGAGTGAAGCCATAAAGATGGTGTTTATTAAAGATGAGAGTCAAGACGTGAAGATTGAAGAAACATTCAGAGTGAAACATGAAGAAACTGAGGAACAAACAGGTTGGTTTCATTCTCAGAGCTGAACTCACTCATTTGATCCTTGTTTTAATGTTCAGCTCTACAGAAATAGAGAAATACAGAAGTATAATCATACAGCGATTTAATACTGAAGTTTTCAAGATTCAAGATTCAAGAGTTTTATTTGTCACATACACAGTTATATACAGAATATACAACCGGCAGTGAAATGTAAACAGGTCCGCTCCATGGACAGTGCAAATTCACAGTTAAAAACACAAGGAAGAAATTATAATAGAAATAGGATATAAAAAAGTACTATCTATATATATATATATATATATATGTCTATATCTGTAGAATTATAAATAATCAAGTCAAGAGAAAAAAAAGGTAACAAATAAGGATAAAGTGGAATAAAATAATTGAAGTAGACTTTGCAGTGAGTAAACTGTAGACTTATAAATATGTGGTTAACAAATGTATAAAGAGTATAATGTGCAAACAGGTTTATGACAGGTTGTTACACAGTAACAACGAGAACAGAAAGTGCAGTGCAATGTCAGTGTATCGATGTTTATCCTGGCGTGAAGTCACGTGATGTTAAGTGACTGAGTTCAGGAGTCTGATGGCCTGGGGAAGAAGCTCCTCCTGAGTCTCTCAGTTTTGGCCATCAGGCTTCGGGAAGCGCTTACCAGATGGTAGCAGCGTGAAATGAGGGTTTGCAGGGTGATTAGAGTCCTTGATGATCTTGGTAGCTCTACCTTTGCAGCGTTTGGTGTAGACGTCCTGCAGAGACGGAGAGCTGACCCTGAGATACGCTCGGATAAGCGCACTACTCTTTGCAGGGCTTTGCGGTCATGACTGGTGCTGTTCCCATACCACGCTGTGATGCACTGAGTTAAAACACTTTCTATCGCCCCTAAATAGAAAGTTTTCAGGATAGCTGGTGAAACCCTGAATTTCCTCAGCTGGCGCAGGTGGTACAGTCTTTGCCTGGCTTTTTCACCTGTGTCTGAATGTGAGCAGTCCAGGTCAGGTCCTCGGAGATGTTTACTCCCAGGTACTTGAAGCTGCTCACTCTCTCTACTGGTGACCCGCTGATCATGAGGGGGAGTATGTCCGTTGCTGTCTCTTCCTGAAGTCCACAATCATTTCTTTGGTCTTGCCAACATTCAGAGAGAGACAGTTGTCCTGGCACCATGATGTTAGATGCTCCACCTCGTCCAAGTATGCCGTCTCATTGTTGTTGGAAATGAGGCCCAGGACAACAGTATCATCAGCAAATTTGATGATAGAGGTGGAGCTGTGTGTGGACAAACAGTCATGCGTGTAGAGAGAGTAGAGCAGGGGCTCAGGACACAGCCCTGTGGAGCTCCCACACTCAGGGTGATGGAGGTGGAGGTGGACTGGCCTATTCTCACCACCTGAGGCCTGCCAGTGAGGAAGTCCTCAATCCAGTGGCAGAGAGAAGGATTCAGGCCGAGATCCAGGAGTTTGGAGGTTAGCTTGGTGGGAACTATGGTGTTAAAGGCTGAGCTATAGTCAATAAATAGCAGTCTTACGTAGTTCCCACTTTTGCTGTCGATGTGAGTGAGGGAGGAGTGGAGGACATGAGAGATGGCATCTTCAGTCGATCTATTGGGACGATAGGCAAACTGAAGAGGGTCCAAAGTGTCAGGAATGAAGGCTCAAATGGTGTTTTTAATGAGTCTCTCAAAGACCTTCATGACTATAGACGTGAGAGCCACTGGACGATAGTCATTTAGGCAAGAGGGTTTACTGTTCTTAGGGACAGGGATGATGGTGGATTTTTGAAGGAGGTGGGGACCACAGATGTAGCGAGGACTCATTAAAGATAGATGTAAACAACCCGGTGAGCTGATCAGCACAGGACCGCAGAACACGACCTGAAATACCATCCGGCCCGGCAGCTTTCTGACGCCCACACGCTTGAGTGCTCTCCGAACTTCATCCTCCGAGACAGAGATCACGTGATTGTTGCTGCTCTGAGTAATTTCCTCTAACGCGCCACTTGGCGGAGTCGCGTTGCCGCGTTACAGTCAAAGCGAGCATAGAAAGAGTTTAACTGGTTCACGAGCAACGGATCAACGCTTGCCTCTGCAGAGGATTTAGATCCAAAGGAGCAGATGGACCTCAGACCCTGCCACATGCGCCGCGAGTCGTTGAGTTGGAAATGAGACTCCACTCGGTCTTTATAACAGAGTTTTGCGGCTTTAACTGCTCGTCTGAGAGCATAGCAGGACGATCTGTATTCATTCATATTCCCTGAATGGAGACCGGCGTTGTAAGCAGCAGTGCGTCGTTCACTGCAGCGCTGGATTGAATTGTCCACCCACGGTTTCTGATTTGAGAAGGACGTTATTGTTATTGTTTGCGTGGCTTGCTCTGTAAGCGTGTTGATGAAGCAAAGCGCCACGTCTGTGAACTCGCTTACGTCAGCCTGAACTCGCTCGGAACATGTCCCAATCCACATCGCCCAGAGCTGCCTGTAGCGCGGTCTCTGAGTGGGGTGACCAACGCTTAACTTCCCGCCTCACGGGGTTCCTGGAGGAGCTTTTGTTTGTATTCGGGAGTGAGGAAAATGGCGGCATGATCCGATTTGCCAACGCTGGAAGTGACCGCGCTTTATAGGCGTTCTTAAACGGAGAGTAGCAGTGATCCAGTGTGTTTGCTCCTCGTGTGGGGCAGGAGGCGTGCTGATGAAAGTTTGGCAGGACTTTCTTTAGGTTTGCTTTGTTAAAATCGCCCGCGACAATGAATGCCGCGTCGGGATGTTGGTTTATGACGCCGCTGGCAACATCATGAAGGCCAGATAAAGCCAGCGCTGTGTCTGCCTGCGGTGGGATGTAACGGCGGTCGCGACAACCGCAGAAAACTCCCTAGGCAGATAGAATGGGCGGCAGATGATTGTTAAATGTTCCAGATGAGGTGAGCAGGACCGCGAGAGAATGGTGATGTTCCTGGGATCGCACCATTTCTTGTTGATCATGAAACACACTCCACCGCCTTTGGATTTACCGGCCTCGGCTGTTCTGTCCATCCGAAAAACAGAGAAGTTCTCCGACGGGCGTCACAGCTGTGTCCGGGACCGCGGGCGTGAGCCATGTTTCAGACAAACAATAGATATTACAGTCTCTCATGTCCCGTTGAAAACTTATCCTGGCTCTAAGATCGTCCATCTTATTATCCAAGGATTGAACATTTGCTAGAAGAATGCTCGGGAGAGGAGGTCTGAATGCCCTTTTCCTCAGTCTGTTACGGATACCAGCACGTTTCCCACGGTGTTTCTTTGTTCTCACGCCGCTGGCTCTGTCCATTGTTCAACTCGGCGTTCGAAGAATCTCAGATGGCCACAGAGGATCGGCGAAAGTGTCCTGAAACAGTCCAGTGTAGAGGTAACCAATGTCCAAAAGAGTTTTGCTGTCGTAGTAGATCAATGCAGATGATAAGTTTGTAAAAACTGAGAGTAAAAGAAAGTAAAATAGTAAATAAAAGCACAGTCTTCGGAGCGACATGAACGGCGACGACCAAACACAGCGGCGCCATTTTGATGGAGTGATCAAGTAGCCTAAACAAAACAATTATTTTGTGTAACATTAAACCCAATATCTACTTGCTCTAAACATTTTAACATCCCTTGAACATAAATAGCAGTAAATAAATGTTAAATCAAGCAATAAATAAGAACAAAAGCACTGGTGCCACTAACTAGCGATGAGGGGGGATTTTTATTATCATAAAGGCCACTTAGGCCCTCCTACACGGAGACGCGTTTAGCTGTATATGTAAAAATGTTGTACCGTATCAGCGTTTCCACACGGATCTGGCGTTTTGGGAGCATGAAACCAATATTTTTGAAGCCGGGTCCCAGAGTGGATAAATCTGAAAACGACACCCTTGACATCCCCGTTTCACAAAATATACAGATTGGCTGTACACACGAAAACACATCACATCACGTCCCGCACGGAAAGACTAGAAAGGGATACAACTACAGGCACTGGGTATGTGCACATCAATATTGCATGATTTAATTACTGTATTTGCATTATTGTAAGGGTAGGTTTAGGTGTGTAGCGTTAATAAAGCATCTGGTAAAAGTAGCAAATGTATTTGTTATTTTATTGTGAGGTTTTGCCTCACTTCCTACCATTGCTGTACCCCTTCTAGCCACAACTCTTCTTCTCTGTTTTTAGTGTATTCTGTGGCAGAATTACAGCGCCACACACTGGTCTGGCATGTGTACTACATCGTTTTGAATCCGTTTCAGACCTCTCGGGTGTACACAGAGATTTCTTGAAACGAGGAAAAAAAAAAAAGATTGGATAGAGAAAGCTCTGGCTTTGTGTGGACAGGGCCTTAATCATGAAATTATTATTTTGTTGCATTGATTAGTGCAGTTACTAATAATTTCACAGCCTAGCATATCGCGTTAATTTACCCCACCACAAACAACTATGATACACACACCTATATACATATATAATGCTGCATTAAACAATTTCATAAGGGGAAAAAATATCTTAGGACGTTCCAGTTCAGTCCATTGCAAAGGTCCCGCCAGTAGTGGGCACTCATGCGACGTAAGCAATGACGCACATCCGAGTGAACGAGACGGAGGGAAGTTAGCAAGTGAAGGGCATAATAAAAACCAACTGGAACGCAGCTCTGGTCTAGGAGGAATACAGAAATGTAATGGTCATATTAAGGACCTTTCTTGTAGTCAAACTTCGGTAAACTTTTGTTTTTAAGTACGTCTGATACTACTGTAAACCACTGAGAAACCTTTTGTTAAATTTGTTTTGGGATCAAGCCATAGTTGCAGCTGACTATTACCCATCACTTCTTCAATCACTGTGCCATTATATCAGTATGATCACTATTGTCTGCATTAAAATCACCGCACCAAACTTCTCGGTGACTTTCCTCTCCCAGTATTTCCTCAAACACTGCTGTTGTTCAAATATGACATGGATTTTAATAATTATTTTGATTGAGCCTTGTGTTCTGTATACCTCAATAACTGCATTCATGTCCACCCGACAGATTTATTCTTCTGTAAAGCTAATTTATATTTAACAAATGTAAGACAGCCGGGGTGTTTATTTGCTCTATCATGTCTGACTGAATTGTTTCCTGCCAATACAAAATCTAGATGTGGTCTCAAATGCAATTAAACAGTTTTTCTTTGATTTCAGACCTGATGGAAGAGAACGAGGAGAGTGAAGAACTGAGTGAAATGGAGGAGGAACATCATGTCAAACCTGCAGAAAAACCTTTGAGTCGCTCAAAGACTAAAGAGACATTTATAAAGAAAAGAAGAGCCAAGAAATCTTTCACCTGCGCTCAGTGTGGGAAGAGTTTCACACGATCATCAACCCTTAATGATCACATGAGAATCCACACCGTGATTCTCCGTGATTCACACCGTGATGACTTCACATGTGATCAGTGCGGGAAGAGATTCTCAATGAAACCTATTCTTGAGCGTCACATGAGAGTTCATACTGGAGAGAAGCCGTTCACGTGCAATCAATGTGGAATGAGTTTCTCAAGGAAACATCATCTTGAGCGTCACATGAAAGTTCATACTGGAGAGAAGCCGCACTGGTGTGATCAGTGTGGGAAGAGTTTCAGTCAATCAACATGCCTTAAAAGTCACATGAGGATCCACACCGGAGTGAAGCCGTATGCATGTGATCAGTGCAGCAAAACATTTTTTGATACATCAGCCCTGAAGACACACCTGAGAGTTCATACAAAGGAGAAGCCATATTCATGTTCTGTGTGTGGAAAGAGTTTTTCACATCATCAAAGTTTACATAAACATGAGAAAATACACACTGGTGTGAGAGAGTACATGTGCTTTGAGTGTGAGAAGACTTTTACTACAGCGAGCCATTTAAAACTGCACCAGAGAATTCACACTGGAGAAAAACCTTACAAGTGTTCACACTGTGACAAGAGATTCAGTCGGTCATCTAATCTGAAAACACATGAGAAGATCCACACTGGAGAAAAACCTTACCAGTGTTCACACTGTGACAAGAGATTCAGTCAGTCATCTAATCTGAAAAGACACGAGCGGATCCACACCTGAGAGAAGCCGCACACGTGTGATCAGTGTGGGAAGAGTTTCACTATTAAAAGTTACCTCAAGAGACACATGAAGATCCATGCAGTGGAGAAACCACATCACCACAGTCTGAAATAAGTAGTTCATCTTTATATGCTGAGCAAGAAAGTTAGTTTGTGACAGAACAATTTTTGGACTGCTTGGAAAGTTTCTCATCATAACAAGAAAGTGTCTCATTATTACGAGACATGGAGCCGTTATTATGAGACGTTAAGTCTTCAGTGGCTTTCACACCACATACTGCACACAAATCTTCCTCACATGGAGGGATTGACTACTTAACCCCTTAGGTATCGAAATTTGATACTCAATGTTATCGAGGCAATTCGGTCAGTGCCTAAAAAGTATGGAGCTCTATACCCAGCCCTACACATCAGAAGGGTCATACTCTGGATTTAGTGTTCTCACTTGGTTTTAGATGTTTTAATTCCTCTTCTGCCAGATCTTCTTGTGTAAATCAGATGATTTGGCCGATCTTTTTAACAGTACCTGGACTTCCACCTTCCATTCAAGGCAATGAAGAAAATACATCCTTTTACAAAGACTTGATTCCTTGACTTATCTTAAGGACATGCGACGCCAAGATGATGATTTGAGCTTCTGCATGACGATGAAAGGTTTTCAGACAGAAATCCAGTGGATAAACATGGCTCCAGTCGTGGAAGAGGCGCGTGAGACATTAGCTTGAGTCGGGACTGTATGAAAAACACATCAGGGTACAGAAAGACATCAGTCTGAGCATTACAGCAGTGCCTGTTCAAATCATATTGTCATAAAATATATGTATACATCAGAAAATTAAATGTCAGTTATTGTGACAATAAAATAACATGAACATGAAAAAGTCCTTGTGTCTTTCTTTCCTGTAAAAACACTGGAACTGAACTGGCTCTTGTCGACACTGAAAACCTCTCAAATCTCACAATACAATAATGATTATTATCTCATTACTCATTTGATCAACAGCTTATCTTTGTTGTCCATTTTTATCTTTTCTGCTAATAGAAATGCATCAGGAATGATTTCATAATTTTAGTCCTGAAAGCCATTTACTTTTGAGCTTTCCATGTTTTTAAATGCCTAATAAATGATATTTCCCTGCACACATGACTGACATTAAATGTGACCAATCACAGAAAGTAGAGACACAAGTCAGTTCTGGGGCATTTTGAGTTATTCACAGATTCTGTAGTGAAAGTGTAGTCTCCAAGCTTTCCAACGATGTGTAACACATGGAAATCTGATAATATTTGGAGAAGTTGTGGCCATTTGAAGGTAGGCACTCAGAAAAGCTCAAAAGGGAGAAAACGGCCTCTAAAGATTGTGCAGTTGTCACCTGTTCTCACCTGCTGGAGTGACAACAGGGCTCATTTACATCTCATTTACATAAGCCATACCCCCTGTAAAGCTGCATGGTTGCATAGCAACGACAGACGCAACGGGAAAATCGGACCGCATACTATTAATAATAAAGGATAATGTGCACTGTAAATGTCAGTATTTATCTTTTTGACTTTTATAAAAATGATTTAGAGGCTGAAATATGTGAGCTTTATCTTTTATAAAACCTTTTTGTCAAAACTCAATTTGAACTTGTGCATTGTAGATAACATGTTGCAAGACACTCCTTTAAAATCTGGCCATCATTTTTAATGTTATTATTTTAATGTTTATGTAAACAAAAGTACATATTGATGCTAATTTTATTTGTTATTTTCTGGTTTTCTACATAAAACTTGGTGAATCGAATTAGCATTAGGTGTAGCATTAGGACTTTTTGAACCGGATTCATTTTAGTCACTATAATCATGAAATGAAATTTTCATCTCTATCTCTCTATAATTATGTGTTTTATAGTTTAATATGCAAAGTACAGTTTTCTATAAGAAAAAATCTCTCTGATTCTGTTCTTTTCTCTGACATTTAAGGGTAACATAGGCCTACAAAGACTCTTTTAGGTCTAAAACAGTTTGGATAGTTGTTTGATAGTTTGATGGCTAAAATTATTAGCATCACATTCAATTCAAGAATGCTAACAGGCAGGTTTACGTGGGCTAAGTCATTCACACCAGTCAATTCAAGCAATTGAAGCATTATTTAAATTAATAGCAGATGCTAACATTACCATCTAAAAGCCCATTATAGTAATTATAGTTAGGGGACAATGGAAATACACACAGACAATGACACGGCCCTACTGCGTGATGTGTGTATGTACATTTCAGAAAAACAACTTTGGACACAGTCACCTCTGATAACAGATCACACTAAACTGTAATGATTCATGATTTTAAAAAGCGTCACAACTACACTAGAGACAGAGCGACACGCGGCATAATCTGAAAACCTTTTAACTTTTTAAAAATCATGAATATAACTTGATTTGAGGTCAAACTCACCTCAGAAAAGACATTTTCCTGTCAGAAACCCTCCTCTCAGAGCAGATTCTGTCAGAATATATTTTATTATGTTGAAATGTCCTCTAACTTTATAAAAATCATTAATATTACTTCCCGATGTTTTACACTTTAATAATGAAGTATTTATTTGATATCCAGTTCTTTTACCTGAAATATTGAAATCGCATGTGCATCGTAGAATCAGTAAACAAAGGAAGATATCTGTTCAAAAATAATCCATTAGTTGGGAGTGCAGGGTCTGGAGGACGAAATAGAAAAGAGGAGAAGGTTATTACAAGAATAAGAAACGACGGTTTTGTTTTTTGCAGCATTTGGGTCGTGACCACACATAGACAAACAGCTTAATAAAAACAATCCATGCGATCCATGATCCAGTACAATAACTAAAGGGTCCCTGCTCTGGCCCATAGTGCACTGGGTGAACAGACGTGTGGAAAGCAGAATGACTGTAAAAATCACATTAGCAGGTCTTGGGTGCTGAAGAGGAGCGTGAGCAGAATAACAAGCAGCAGGCCATTACAGTTTCACTCGTAGCCATGATCTTTAATCGCTTGTGCTTTGAGTTCAGTTTGGTTTGACGCGTTCATGAATATAGGATGTTGATGCTTTATAAAGTTTCATTTAATTCTCTTTACAAAATGAGCTTGATAGCAACTGCTTCATGCAAATCTTATGTATGATTAAACCTTGAAATTCTCTAAACATTAATCAGGAGATATTTCAGAGAAGCTGCCACAATCATATTAAGACACACAGAATGATGAGCCTCTGACGTGATACTGGGTCATTCCCAGGCCCAATGTTTGAGCTGTTAGAAGTCGCTTTGAAATCAAAATGGACAATTCTTATGTTTTTAATGGAATATTGCACACATCATTTCCAAAATACTGGCGAAACAGTTCTCTCTCCGGGACTGGAGAACATAATGATGGGAAGAGTGAATATTGTGGAGAGCAAGAAACGGTGGATCATGTTTTATAACATTGCCAGAAGTCTGATTCAGAGAGAGAAGTTTTAAAGAGGAGAGAAATATCAGTAATATTCTTAAAACATCTGACAAAGGTTGGACACTTCTTATAGAGTATTTAGGATCAACAAGATTAATGAATACACTTTTAAGAACTATAATTTATGTAGGTTTATTTATTTGTTCGTTTATTATTATTTGTATTATATATATATATAGTGGTTTTGTTTGTTGTCGCTTGTTTGTTTGTTGGTTATAATCTCATTGAAAATGTTGTCTTTGTGCTTATAGTTTGGGTGTTTATATAGAGCATTAGTCCATTCTCCAGATCAGTGGGTGGCGGTAATGCAGCCGGAAGTTGTTTGCCAACCGCCAATAAAAACAAAAGAAGAAGACGATGACGTCACCGGCGCACTGCGCGCTCTCGCTTCAGTCCACGGGAGATCTGAGGGGAGAAAGGCGTGTGTTTGTTCACCGTGTTCAAAAGCGTCTCAAAGGTTAAGAATCGATGATTAATTCATCTGTGTTTTGTTCAAATGTGTGAATGAGCTGCACGAGTATGTGAGCTTTCTCAGAGCCGAGTTTAAGGCGTTTTATCAGCAGAAGTGTGATTTTAACCGAGTGTGAAGGTTTATGTGAGCGCTTCTCCTGTGAAGCTGAATTTCTCTCCTGTGCTTCAATGTTTGGCTCATTCATAATACACTGATTAATAACTGCATGTTCACAACTTGTGCTGGCGTGTTTGTGGGATTTATTAACTCTTGAAGACATTAAAACAATATGTTTCGTTTGGATGTTATAAGATTGAATTTGAACTAAATATGTGTGATAAAATGAAGCGATATGTTATGAATTTATCAAATAATCTTTAAAGGAAATGATGCTCCTCATGTCACTGAGCCGTATATCAAACACTGTAAATGTGTGATTGAGGAGGAAAACTATAAGCTGAATATGAATAAGTGTGATATATTTATTTGATATTAAATCACTGCATTCAGTTGAATCTATATAAGACATTTACTGCATATATGCCAATATTGATGTGATTAGTTAATTTATTACTATTTTACCATATTTTTAAGTAAATCGCACACGATCATGTGATATGTGATGAGAAACAGGAGAAAAGCGAGTTCGACAAAAGGCGGATTTGAACCAGAGTCGATATCATCAAAATCAAATACCATGAGCCTTACGCTCTACTGGCTCCGGCACTGAAGACGTTATAAACGCCAGTGGCGCTAATAGGGATTTAAAAACCTGCACAATAGATACACCACACAAATGTATACGATTATGGAAAATCTGCTTAGCATGTAAACATCGCATGAAAATCACTGGAAAACCATATTCTATCATAATTGTATATTTATTAGCTTCATGTTTCACGTACACAAATGTTTCTCTGGTTTATGTACGGACTCAAACCACTGGAAGAGACGGGTTATGGATGCGTAATATGAGTGACGTGAACAGCGAATGATCTTCCTTTCATTATAGAGTCCGTCAACCTTTCATTTTTAGGCACTTTATTTCCACTTTTAGAAAATTGTCATTTGTGTTAATTGTCATTGTCATCGCTCTTTATTGAAAGTAAATACCTTTCCAATGTGATGGCAAAAGGGAAAAGAGTGAACTCGAATTCTATTCAACCCAGGTCGATGTGAAGATCCATGAACCTTATGCTCTACTGACTACACTGCTGAAGACGTTAGAAGATCTGCATCTTATTTAATCTTGTGGCTCAAATCCTAGCAGTGCTGGACGGAGTTAAATATAAATAGACACCCATATAGATGCTGTTTAGTGAAGCCAACCCTAATGGCAGTTTCAAGACTGCACACACAAGCAGTGCGGTTGCAGCACAGAAACTGCATGGAGAGCGGAGCAGTGTGTGCCCGCTTGTGCTTTCACACTGGCAGCATTTGTTGCGTGCAGCTGAACCGTGGGCGTGTGCACTGCAAATCCAGATGATTTTGTCCATTCTGTCACCTTTTCCGCTGTTCTCCTCCTCCGTATGGAATGCCAAAAGGGTCACAAAGCGGCATTAACTAAACGCCTGGTGTCCAGAAAATTCCGCTCATTTCGCTGTTTCTGGAAACCTGTTTGATTTTACCTCATATCTGGAGTTAATACATTTATGCTGTTATATATATGCCTAATATTAAAATTGAATATTTAGACAGTGTATACTCATTGTATCTCTGTGCTTTGACGATCTTGTTTTTAAAAAATGCTAATTATTTCTGTGGTAGAAAACATTGTGGCAGCCAGATCGGCTATGGCCCTTGGGTTTGTTAGCCCCAGGCCCTACGTGTTCTTAATCCGGCCTGGTTACAGTGGAGATAAAAGGACAAATCAAGTCACAGTAGCAGTCAATATGGGAGCTACTTTGACTGGATGTGAGAATAGCCACACTATTTGGACCATCATACATTGTTGTTTCTTATGTTTTATGATACAGAAAAACTTGATTCTGCATTTTGGCATTGACTCTGCAATAGGTCTATCTGGGTTGTGATGTATTTCTGTTGTTGTGTCTTCAGTCATTTTGGTGTGTTACATTTTAATCAGTTTTGGACTTCCCATTTGTATGTTTGAATTGACCTATATTGTGGTGCTCAGCAGTTTTAACATAGTATCGCCATCATATCAGTGTAGATGTAGATGGACCAAAATACAACCATTAAAATATCAAGTAAATAAGTATTGTGATACTTGGTGCCACAGTGACACTCTTCTCCCAAAAGTATTGCTATACCATGATACTCAATATGTTGTCCCGTGGTGAGTCATTTTTCTGTTGCACCTACACAAAATTCCCCCACCTGCCAAATCCCACTTTAACCACTGCATGTACAACCTATTTATTGGCAACCTGGCAGCCATAGGTGGTCATATTTGATGTACCTGGGAAGCTGGAGTCCATGGCCTTCTCAGAAGCATCACTGAAGACCTGGAATGGGGGTGAGTTTCCATTTCAGAACTAATAAGCACAGGTGCTCCCTGTTGGAACCTGGTGGGCACTGGTGTTCCTTTGTGTACCTGTCAGACATAGGTGTTCCCTGTGTCATCTTCATCTCACTCCACTGCTTCTTGGTGTTCAGTGTTGCATCTGAGAATCCTGAGTGCAGGGTCTTCAGATGCATCACTAAAGACCGGAGATGAGGGGCATGAAGTTTCTCCTTCCTCCACCGCTCCACACCACTGCCATGAGGTAGGGTCTCCATATGCACTGAACTGAACTGATTTGTATACAAACACTTAAAATACACTCAATGTTTTTTTAATAATAAAGATATAATATTAACTTTACAATTACCCTTAAACTTACCCACACCAGTCCCTAACTTTACCCTTAAACTTAGCCACACCACCACACCTGACCCTAACTTTACCCTTAAACTTACCCACACCACCACACCAGTCCCTAACTTTACCCTTAAACTTACCTACCCCGCCACACCTGTCCCTAACTTTACCCTTAAACTTACCCACACCGCCACACCAGTCCCTAACTTTACCCTTAAACTTACCCACACCAGTCCCTAACTTTACCCTTAAACTTACCCACACCAGTCCCTAACTTTACCCTTAAACTTGCCCACACCACCACACCAGTCCCTAACTTTACCCTTAAACTTACCCACACCACCACACCTGTCCCTAACTTTACCCTTAAACTTACCTTACACCGCCACACCTGTCCCTAACTTTACCCTTAAACTTACCCACACCTGACCTAACTCCTTTAAACTTACTCCTTAAACTTTACCCAAACTACCCACACCGCCACACCTGTCCCTAACTTTACCCTTAAACTTACCCACACCGCCACACCAGTCCCTAACTTTACCCTTAAACTTACCCACACCAGTCCCTAACTTTACCCTTAAACTTACCCACACCAGTCCCTAACTTTACCCTTTAAACTTGCCCACACCACTTTACACACCAGTCCCTAACTTTACCTGCTAAACTTACCCACACCACCACACACCTGTCCCTAACTTTACCCTTTAAACTTACCCACACCGCCACACCTGTCCCTAACTTTTACCCTTAAACTTACTACCACACCACCACACCTGTCCCTAACTTTACCCTTAAACTTACCCACACCACCACACCTGTCCCTAACTTTACCCTTAAACTTACCCACACCACCACACCTGTCCCTAACTTTACCCTTAAACTTACCCACACCACCACAGTCCCTAACTTTACCCTTAAACTTACCCACACCGCCACACCTGTCCCTAACTTTACCCTTTAAACTTACCCACACCACCAGACCTGACCCTAACTTTTAACCCTTAAACTTACTCCACACCACCACACCTGTCCCTAACTTTACCCTTTAAACTTACCCACACCACCACACCTGTCCCTAACTTTACCCTTAAACTTACCCACACCAGTCCCTAACTTTACCTTTAAACTAACCCACACCACCACACCTGTCCCTAACTTTACCCTTAAACTTACCCACACCGCCACACCTGTCCCTAACTTTACCTTAAACTTACTCCACACCACCTGTCCCCTAACCCTTACCCCACACCGCCACACCTGTCAATCTCTACCCTTTAATCTGTCCCTAACTTTACCCTTAAACTTACCCACCCACCACACCTGTTAACTGTCCTTTACTTAACACCGCCACACTTACCCTAACTTTACCTTTTTAAACTAACTCCACACCACCACACCTGTCCCTAACTTTACCCTTTAATCCTACCCACACCACCACACCTGTCCCTAACTTTACCCTTAAACTTACCCACACCGCCACACCTGTCCCTACAAACTTACCCACACCGCCACACCAGTCCCTAACTTTACCTTTAAACTAACCCACACCCACCACACCTGTCCCTAACTTTACCCTTAAACTTACCCACACCAGTTCCTAACTTTACCCTTAAACTTACCCACACCACCACACCTGTCCCTAACTTTAAAGAAGAAGAAGAAGTCAGACACCTGCTCTCAGTGCGGAAAGAGTTTCACTGTGAAAGGAAACCTTAATCGCCCACATGAGAGTTCACACTGGAGAGAAGCCTTACACTTGTCCACAGTGTGGAATAAGTTTTGGTCAAAAAGCACACCTGAGAAGTCACATAAGAACTCACACTGAGAGAAGCCGTTTCTCCTGCCAACAGTGTGGAAAGAGTTTCAGCCAAAAAAGGAATCCTTAACAAGCACTTGAGAATTACACTGGAGAGAGCCTCAAGGCCCCAATATACTATAATATATTTTTTTGTCTTTGTTTAGGGAGTAAAGCAAAGTTCAAATGCTTGAGCAGCAGCGATCTACTGTTAGGAGAACATCTGATGCCGCCCACACGGCTGAGAGCAACGTTTAGATGAATATAATGCTGCATGCTTTCTTCTCAATAACTAAATAAACAGCAGCTGTGAGAAAACAGCATGCATTTTTTTATAAATCATAAGAAAAGCATCTGGTCATACCAAAT
>JAGHMJ010000027.1:2994429-3058128 GCA_018749465.1 Paracanthobrama guichenoti
TTGTGTAAAATTAACGCTTGCAGACAAGAAACTGTAGAAAGAGTTTATTATTAAAATGAACAGTTTAAGGCTAAATAAGCTGTATGTAAAGACTATAATGGTTCAACTGTGTGTGTATACTGACTCCCCAGAACGATGATAAAATGACACAGAAGATTTGTGTCCTAGAAAAAGAACCTGAAAAAGACAAAACTCAAATCTAGGCCTAGCTCGGACCGTGTTTCTTTAACATTACAAATTACTGTAACCATTAAAATAGTTCCAGTTATGTTTTTATTGTTGAAGTAGTGATATTCGTTTCATTATTTTATTAAGTTTATTTAAAAAAGCATTAATGTATATACTAGAGAAATAACATATATACTAATATATATATATAATTTATATTATATACATTTTATATATAAATATAAATTCTTAAATATGTATGTGTGTGTGTATTTATATACATAATAATACACAGTACACATATTATGTAAACAAGCTTTATTTTGGATGCGGTGGGGGGGATTGGCACATATATCAATGTAATTCATATCATTTCATATGTATATAGCCTGCAGCACATATATAAGGAAAAATAAGTTTTGCGTTTTTAGTTGAAGTTGAAGTTGAAGTTTATTCGTCATTACACATGTACAAGTACAGTATACGAGAAATGAAGTTTTAGGAGCAAGCCTCCGGGCATAACCGATTATTCAGGCGCCGCCCTCGGCTCTCCAGAAATACAAAGAATGCAATTTAGCAAGCATTGCACATAGCAAACACAACAAAAAACATAAACATAAACATAAACATGACACAGTTGCGTGGTCGTGATGGGATTTTTGTATGAGTGGGAGAGGGAGATAGATAAACAGGCAGACGGTTGGAGGGGTGGATCGGGTAGGTTGTGTAGATGCGAGTGAGTCTGAGATTGTTGTGTTGTGTGAGAATGTTAGCCACTTAACTTCAGATGTTTCAGTTCAGTTCTATGGTTTGTCCTTGAAGGAGATAAGGCAGTGCACAGGAAGAGAAGCAGACAAAGCTGGTTGTGGCTGAAATCCCAACCGGCAGATAGACCAAGTAGTTCAAGGTTAGTTGGATTAGCCGTGCAAATACAATTTATTATTTTTTAATCCATTTGATGATCTTCTCGGTAATTTGTCCGATCAGCAATCAATCAATCAGATCTGGTCTCTCAGCATCTTCGCGCCCGGTTCGGTGCAGCTCTCCCTGACATTACGTCTTTCCAGCCCAGTATTGCATCGTTACAGTCCGTAAAAGTTCACCGATTCGAACTCCCCTCGTTAGAGCCCACTTCACCTCATGGACCAGCAGTCCGGGATCACACACATGTTCAGTTCTCACCTCCTATCACTTTCTGATCTAATTCCCTTCAAACGTATATATTTAAGAAATATTTATATGTATACTCAATATATATATATAATTTATATATATACATTTCTTTTATATATAAATATAAAAATTCTTAAATATGTATATACGCATGTGTGTGTGTATTTATATATACATACATAAGAATAAGTAGTACACACATATTATTATGTAAAAACAAACTTTTATTTTGGATGCACTGACAGAGGGATTGGCACACATATCAATCTTGATTCACTATCATTTCATATGTATATAGCGGGCAATGTACATATATATAGGTGAAAAAATAAGTTTATGCTTTAGCACTGTTGTTTTAAACTTTTATTGGGTTCAATTACATTTGCTCGCATTCATTATTATTCACTGTGTGTGTGCTTGTATAATTAAAATATTAGATGTAAGTTATCTAGTGTTTGATCATGTCTAAATATTTATTCAATGCAAAACTCCACAAATAAGTACAGCAGTTATGATCTGCAATACTTTTTGAGCAACTAGATACATGTATAATTATTAAAGAGCCATACAGACACTCAATGCGTAATGTACATTACAAATGAAAATTATTATTTTTCCAGTCACAAATGACTCTAATTTGCCTTAATTACTTTACACTAATTGTAATAAAATAATAATACAAATATTAGAAGAAAAGTGGTATTAATGGAGAATAATTATTGTAATAAATAGTATTTAGTACCAAAAGATCTCTCAAAATATTCAATAAATATTATTGAACTAAAATATAGAACATTTATTTAATTGAAAAACAGTTAAGGTGTGTATGGTCACATTTGACCACCAATGAGTATGAGTAAGAGTGTGGGTTAGTAATACCTGAGGGCTAAATGCAAGAAAAACATTAACATTAATGTCAACAATGCTGCATCTCTCCATCACTACTCCATAATAAAATGATACTGTAAATGTGGGCTGACGTAATAATCAAAGCACACCATGCTGTACTGTTTACCAAAAACTGCTGCAATACCGCGATAGTGAAGCCGTTGTCCATCCGCTTAAGTGATTCGAATGTATTGAGAGCTCCATGAACCACGTGGACCACGCCACGCTGGGAGATGAATGTATGTTTCAACCTGTTTTCAACTGCTCTGCTTTAACTATTATGCGTCACATTAAGTGCGCCAAACTGTATTTATTGTTTGAATTTCGTATTATAACTTAATTAAAAATTAAAAGCTTAGACTTTGTTTCATAGCAAAAAGCAGGCTTGGCAATTTGCCGCGAGATTTACTGCAGTGGCAGAGTGAAAGCGTGAGACAGAGCCTGAAAGCGCGGTGTGTGTCACGCCAAATGCGGTGAGAGTTGGGCAACCCTGATTTCATTTATCATCACTAAACAGCGTGCCTGGAAAGTGTTCAGTGACAGATGCCATGTGAGTGATGACCATGGTAACAGACCCTTTGTTTGATGTTTCAGCAACCAACCGGCATCTCCTGCTACTGTTCCTGTCTTTTAACATTGTCCTCGCGGCAGGGTAGTGCGTTTCCACTGAGGAAAAGCCATTTCATTGCGTTGTGAGAATCTCAGTGATTCATGAGTGAACAGCAAGCTTCAGATCTGCATCCACAAAGTGCACCAACAGTAATGGGCCCCAACGAAACTAATGACTCATACTTGAGTATTTCAATATTTGTGATTTTTTTTTTTTTGCTGATCTGACTGTTTTTCTGTTTTTATTGTTTTTTGTTATTACTTTCTGAACTGTTGTTGTGTCTGTATTCATTTGGATTAAAGAATTGTTCAGAAGAACCGAACCCTGGTTGATCATACATGCATCAAAGATTCATTTATCCCTGTTGTGATTCATGTGAGCTTTTGAGATTCAAATCCATGGTATAATTTACTAATTTGTGGGTAATTCCAAATGAGGGATTTTTTAACTGGAACAACCACTGATAAATCTTGATTACATTGTATGTTCAGTGGTGTTTACAAAGGAAAGTAAACAGTAAGTTCATTTTGGGAAACATTTTTATTTCTTTATACAAGAACAGGAGGTTCTATTATTTTATTTTCATTTTGACTTTCATCTTTATTATTATTTTGGGGTCTGTAAATGATCCTTCAGATATTCAGAGTTATATTTCCCTCTGAGAGTTATTTATTTTTCAATACCAGTGCTATAAAAGGAGGCAACGTTATTTCTGATACCTTGAGGTTAACTATACTAATAGTCACTATACTTGGAAAAATTTCAGCATACATCTCCATTTAAAAGCTGCAAGGGAAGAGCGAGGAGGATTTAGTCTCCTGGTCTCTGGAGGAACCTGATGATCAGGTTGTGCTGACTTACTGCTTTTGACTCCACAAGGTCATGGTAGGCAGAGATGGGTGGAAGGGGGACAACCTTTGTTCCAACCAAAATAAATGTATTTATTTATTTATTATATATATATATATATTTTTGTTTTTTCTTTTTCATTTCTATTATAATTTCCTCCTTGTGTTTTTAACTGTGAATTTTGCACTGTCCATGAGCGGACCTGTTTACATTTCACTGCCGGTTGTATATTCTGTATATAACTGTATGTGACAAATAAAACTTTGAATCTCCTTCTTTGAGGAAGGAAAGTATGGAAAACAAAATTTGTTAAAACAAAATGGCACCGCCCGTGTTTGGTCGCTGCTCAGAATACGCTCTCCGTCAAGACTGTGCTTTTTATTTACTATTTTACTTTCTTTTACTCTCAGTTTTTACAAACTTATCACCTGCATTGATCTACTATGACAGCAAAACTCTTTTGGACATTGGTTACCTCTACACTGGACTGTTTCAGGACACTTTCGCCGATACTCTGTGGCCATCTGAGATTCTTCGAATGCCGAGTCGAACAATGGACAGAGCCAGCGGCGTAGAACCAAGAAACACCGTGGAAACGCGCTGGTATCCGTGAATAGACTGAGGAAAAGGGTATTCAGTCCTCTCTCCCCCGAGCATTCTTCTAGCAAAATGTTCAATCCCTTGGATAATAAAGATGGACGCATCTTAGAGCCAGGATAAGTTTTCAACGGGACATGAGAGACTGTAACATCTATTGTTTGTCTGAAACATGGCTCACGCCCACGTCCGACACAGCTGTGACGCCTGGCCGGAGAACTTCTCTGTTTTTCGGATGGACAGAACAGCCGAGGCGTGTAAATCCAAAGGCGGTGGAGTATGCTTCATGATCAACAAGAAATGGTGCGCATCCCAGGAACATCACCATCCTCTCAGCGTCCTGCTCGCCTCATCTGGAACATTTAACAATCATTTGCCGCCCATTCTATCTGCCGAGGAGTTTTCTGCGTTGTCGCTGACCGCTGTTTACATCCCACCGCAGGCAGATACAGCGCTGGCTTTATCTGGCCTTCATGATGCTGCGTTTAGCGGCATCATAAACAAACATCCCGACACGGGCTTTCATTGTCGTGGGCGATTTAACAAAGCAAACCTAAAGAAAGTCCTGCCAACTTTCACCAGCACGCCTCCTGTCCCACACGCGAGCAAACACGCTGATCATTGCTACTCCGCTCAAGAACGCCATAAAGCGCGGTCACTTCCAGCGCTTGGCAAATTGGATCATGCCGCCATTTCGGCAAGGTCTGAGGTCCATCTGCTTGTTTGGATCTAAATCTCTGCAGAGGGGAACGCTGATCCGCCGCTTGTGAATGAGTTAAACTCTTTTCACGCCGCTTTGACTGTAACCGCGCAACGCCGACCGCCAAGTGGCGCCGTTAGAGGAAATTACTCAGAGCAGCAACAACCACGTGATCTCGTCTCAGAGGATGAAGTTCGAGAGCACTCAAGCCGTGTGGACGCCAGGAAAGCTGCCGGCCGGATGGTATTTCAGGTCATGTTCTGCGGTCCTGTGCTGATCAGCTCGCAGGGTTGTTTACATCTATCTTTAATGAGTCCTCGCTACATCTGTGGTCCCCACCTCCTTCAAAAATCCACCATCATCCCTGTCCCTAAGAACAGTAAACCCTCTTGCCTAAATGACTATCGCCAGTGGCTCTCACGCCTATAGTCATGAAGGTCTTTGAGAGACTCATTAAAAACACCATTTGCACCTACATTCCTGACATCTTTGGACCTCTTCAGTTTGCCTATCGTCCCAATAGATCAACTGAAGATGCCATCTCTCATGTCCTCCACTCCTCCTCACTCACATCGACAGCAAAAGTGGGAACTACGCAAGGCTGCTATTTATTGACTATAGCTCAGCCTTTAACACCATAGTTCCCATCAAGCTAACCTCCAAACTCCTGGATCTCTGCCTGAATCCTTCTCTTCTGCCACTGGATTGAGGACTCCTCACTGGCAGGCCTCAGGTGGTGAGAATAGGCCAGTTCACCTCCACCTCCATCACCCTGAGTGTGGAGCCCACAGGGCTGTGTCCTGAGTCCCCTGCTCTACTCTCTCTCTATTACACGACTGTGTGTCCACACACAGCTCCACCTCTATCATCAAATTTGCTGATGATACTGTTGTCCTGAGCCTCATCAACAACAATGAGACGGCATACTTGGACCAGGTGGAGCATCTAACATCATGGTGCCAGGACAACTGTCTCTCTCTGAATGTTGGCAAGACCAAAGAAATGATTGTGGACTTCAGGAAGAGACAGCAACGGACATACCCCTCATGATCAGCGGGTCACCAGTAGAGAGAGTGAGCAGCTTCAAGTACCTGGGTGTAAACATCTCCGAGGACCTGACCTGGACTGCTCAAGCATTCAGACACAGGTGAAAAAAGCCAGGCAAAGACTGTACCACCTGCGCCAGCTGAGGAAATTCAGGGTTTCACCAGCTATCCTGAAAACGCTTCTATTTAGGCGATAGAAAGTGTATTAACTCAGTGCATCACAGCGCAGTATGGGAACAGCACCAGTCATGACCGCAAAGCCCTGCAAAGAGTCGTGGCGCTTATCCGAAGCGCATCTCAGGCTCAGCCTCCCGCCTCTGCAGGACGCTCACACCAAACGCTGCAAAGGTAGAGCTACTAAGATCATCAAGGACTCTAATTACCCTGCAAACCCTCATTTCACGCTGCTGCCATCTGGTAGTAGCTTCCAAGCCCTGATGGCCAAAACTGAGAGACTCAGGAGGAGCTTCTTCCCCAGGCCATCAGACTCCTGAACTCAGTCACTTAACATCACGTGACTTCACTTCAGGATATACATACTGTCATTGCACTGCACTTTCTGTTCTCGCTGTTACTGTGTAACAACCTGTTATAAACCTGTGTGCACATTATACTTATACATTTGTTAACCACATATTTATAAGTCTACAGTTTACTCACTGCACAGTCTACTTCAATTATTTTATTCCACTTTTATTCTTATTTTTACTTTTTTTTTCTCTTCACTTGATTATTTATAATTCTACAGATATATATATATATAGATAGAAAAAGGATAAAAAAAGTACTATAGCAAATTCCTCGTGTTTTTAACTATGAATTTGCACTGTCCATGGAGCGCACCTGTTTTACATTTCACTGTCAAGTTGTATATTCTGTATATAACTGTGTATGTGACAAATAAAACTCTTGAATCTTGAATCTCTTGAATCTTGACCCGATCAGGCATTTCCATTTCCAACACCATGTGATGAAGAGGTTCCACTTAAACGCATAGGCCTGTCTCATGGACAAGGCCCTAGCGGAAGTAATGGTAGCCACCAACTGTGGTGGTAGGGAACTCAAACCTGCCACTGGGTCCATCCAGGACCCACACGTGCAGGTTCCAGAGATTGAGGGTGAACCATCTCTCTGAAAGGAGGTCCTTCCTCAGATGAATTGACCAGGAGGGCTGTCTCAAGGAGTATGAGTTCAGAGAATCAGGTCCAGCCAGGCCAATACAGGGCGACCAAAAGGACCTGCTCCTTGTCCTCCCTGATCTTGCACAGTGTCTGTGCAAGAAGGCTCACTGGGGGAAACGCATACTTGCGGTGGCCCCGCGGCCAGCTGTGCACTAGAGGCAAACAGATCTACCTGTGCGTGCGCCAAACTGTTCCCAAATCAGCTGAACATTCTGGGGATGAAGTCTCCGCTTCTCCAGGAAGTGGCTGAAACCGTGAGCCTCGTCAGCTACCACGATTCTGGTCTCCCGGAATGTGAATGGCACGGCAACCTCAGATGCTTCTGACTCCATATGAGGAGATGGCAGGTAAGTTGCGCATGCGGCGGAGCATAGACCACCCTGTTGGTTGATATCGCACGCTACTGTGGCCGCGTTGTCTGTCCAGACTAGCACGTGTTGACCCTCAGTGCAGAGTGAACTGTCCTGCCAGCAACTCAAAGCTGAGAAAATGACATGCAGGAGGCACTGAGTCCTGTCCAGCAGCCTGCGGCTGCATGCCCATTGCACATGGCACCTCAGCCAGGAAACTCATTCGGGCGGGCATTCGGCCCGTAGAAAAGTGAGGTTCGACCACGGGTGAAGGTCTGACGGCAGGCCCAAGTCACTGGTACCCGGAGCATGCCTGACTGCCATGCTCATCTCAGGACTCGATCGCAAAGCCAGTGCTGAAGCGATCTCATATGAAGCAATCTGAACGGCGAGACCGTAGAAACGGTTTGTTTTGAGGAAGAATGGAAACATGAAAGCACGCATCCTTCAGGTCGATTGCTGCAAACCAATCCAATGGATGAACGCTTTCGAAAAGGCGTTTGGCTGTCAACATCTTGAATGGAAGCCTGTGAAGAGATCGGTTCAAGACGTGCTGGTCAAGGGTTGGCCGTAACCCATCGGACTTCATTTCGGCTGGAGAGACAGTCTTGATCGCACCCTTCGCCAACAAGGTAGCAACCTCCGACACACATGACAGGGGCACTGCTGACCCACCATGGTATAGCGGACTCCCGGAAAACGGGGAGGAGACCGTGCAAACTGAATCGCATAGCCGGGCCTGATGGTTCTCGTGAGCCAGTGGGACAGGTTGGGAAGCTTCTAGCCAGGCTCCCAAGAACTGAACCAGCGGGGTCATGCAAACCACAGACGAGATACCGGGTGGGCCAGCGAGGTGGCGGACCGGCCCAGATGTGGGAGGCATGGCGCCTCGATGTGGGGCATGGTCATCTGCTGTGTCCTGAAAGAGGAGACCAGGGAAGGATGTGCGTTACACTGGGGTTTCCTCTGAAAGGAGTCTGGCGCCAGAGGGGGACAAGAGTGGCGAGGCCACCGAAGAGGCCTGCCTGGGATATGGGAGAGTTGAGGTACTGGGTTCACTCAGCCTCTCTCACATCGACCAGGTTAAGCCACAGGTGTCTCTTCTGGACCATAGCTGTGAACATCACCTGACCAAATTATTGGAAATTTGATTTAGAAAATTGACTTAAAAGCAAGCATTGTTCACCCTAAGACCTGTAATGTGTGCAAACAAAGTAAATAAGGTCGATTTTGATTTCATGAGGACTTTAATGATTCTTCATTATTTTAATCTTAAATCATACGCTGAAGGTTCAGAATTACTGGAATCACATTCTGCAAAGTTTAACTTCTCATAAGGGAAACAGTAGGTAACCACTGAAAGTGTTGAGATGATACTGGTCATTATCATGTATTCTATTGCCAGACCAAAGTCTCACATAGACAACATCTCCAATCTCCAGGATCAACACAACTCCATTTGAGGAGTTTAACCGTTTCCCGATCCTGAGGCTGAATATCATGTGCTGTAACCACCTGCTCTCCATTCTTAACAATAGATGCTGTTGATACAATTCCGCCAATACCAAATACAGAGATTCTGAACATGTACGCTCCTTTCAGTGGGGCTGTGAAAATACCTGAATCAAACAACAAGAGATACAGAATCAGCTGTTTCCTGTATGTTTGCTTAATTACCAAATACAGTGTAATAGTTTTGAAAGATGGCAGATCATTTAATTCTCTTAGACACATTACAGAACAGCAGAGAGATCTGACTGGAGCAGAAGGGTATTCATTACTATAAACTGAGTTTATGACTCTTTCATTTCATTGATAATTACCTGTAATTGGGTTGTAGGCGTTCCCTATGTTTGTGATGACGTTCTTTGTAGGTTAGTGTGATCTCAGTGGTAAAAGGACCAATATTTCCAGCGCCAGATTGCATCAGTGTAGCTGAAAAGCAATCTCTCTGTCTGTTGTTGAAAAACACAAGCAATATTGTGATATATTACTGTATTACACTGAGAATAAATACACTGAATTTAACATTCAAGCACAAGTTTCTGTGAAGGAATAAAGATTCTGTTAAATTACATTTACACTGCTTATTGTAATAGATAATTTACACAGCAAACACTCAACTTTACTCTAACATTTACACTATGCAATGTATTGCACTGGTGTTTTATTTTAGGATCATTGATTAAAGAGTAAATGTTTTGGTGAGGTACCATCAGTTTTCTTTCTTCATCTCATCCCTCAGTCGCGTCTCTAAAGCTCTGATGTTTTCTTTCTGCTCTGTGACCGTGGCGTGTGAGTTTCCTCTGAGGTTTGCTTTCTGCTCTGTGACCGTGGCGGTCAGTTCTCTCAGGGCTGCATGGATGTCAGTGAAGCACAGATGGTAGTTTTGTTGGCTGTCAGTTGAAGCTTCAGCTCTCAGAGTGTCTGTTTGAGGTGGATTCTGTCTTCCGTCCTCAGAGCTGAGCTGTTGACTGATCTCTTTTCATGGAGTCCTCCATCGACAAACACAAAGGTTTCAACAGCAGCAGCAAACACACTGAACCCTTCATTCTTCACTGATGTGTGTTTCCAGCTCTTGCTCTGTCATCCCCACAGCCTCTCATGTCCTTTTATACTCCTGTTGTTTACTGCATTTTTTATTGACATAACTGTCCCAAAGTTTCCAAAGTTCTTTTCAAGGCAACACAGGTGCAAGCTGTCTGCTTTTTCATGTCCGTGAACTCCAGCAAACTCAGCAAACTCAGTAGAATCACTTGTGAATCATTCTGTCCTTGAACACACACATAAAAACCAGTGTAGCTTGTCAGTAGCTCAGTTACTTTTAAAACGGTGTACCTTTTCCAGTAGAGAGCTACTTTTATACAGCAAGTAGCGGTGTAGCGCGACTCAAAAGCTACATTCCGTTTTGGGTTCTGACGACTGACGAGAACGAGCCTGTGAGGAGCGGAGCTGAGCAGTGTGACGGACGCTCAGCTCAATAATCCGCTCTATGCAGGTGTGCTCACTCATGAACCACTCACCGGTAAAACAACGTTCGCTCAAATCCTGTTCCGACATGACATGTATTTGCACTGTCTACTATAGCCTACTATACTTGTAGCCATTAAACAATGTATTTTGTTTCATATTTATGTTTAAATAGTATAATGTTATTTATAAATAACAACTAGGCTATATTGATCATGAAAAGTGCAAAGATGTGTAATATATGTCAGAAGACATAGGGTCAGAAATGATTTTAACCACTTCATTAAGTTTTGTTTTATAGAAAGCCTTTCTTTAAAGTGAATTTCGTTTTTGGTATAAATTGTATCTAATTTGAATCAATGTTTCATCAGCAAATTGCCTGGATTTAATATATAAGAAGCAAATAAGATAATAAAAGCAGACAATGAACTGGAGCGCGTCAACTCAGCAGGCAACTTGCCTCACAGACATGAGAAATATGTGTATAGAAAGCTTGAAATGTCCACTTTTAAACGAAACAATTTGAAACTAAAAGAAATAGTCAAGCAAAGCGCGTGCATTGTTCAAGCGAGCAGCTCATGATACTCAGAGCGGTTCTGTTCAAAATGCTGCACGCTCCATCACTGCATGTGCTGTGAGTTTAATTCTGATTCCTGATTTAATTTAAGTTGCATACATTTTTTCTTGCACTGATGTTAAATTTGTAGCCATGTTGCACTTTGACAGCCAGTTTGAGATATAGGCTATATTTGATTATTGTGTGTATCGGATAGTTTACAAAATCAAATGATTCTGACAGTTTTAGCCATTAAAATGATTCACTCCATACTCTTTGAAATCAATTACATTGCATTATGCTTGAAACCCCAAATAGTATAACATTCTTTATTAACAAGTTATTTGTTACAATGTCATTGTAATCCGTGTTAATAGATTAAGTTAATACACAGAAAAAAAAAATGTTTGTCGCGGTAATCTTTAATCACGGTCTGGAAACTGCGTTCCTTCTCAGATGATGTCAATTTGACGGCTTAGGTTTGAAAATGCGTAACCACTCCTCCAACCGTTAGTCTGCTATGAGCTGAGAGATGAGAGAGGAGGAGCGCTGAAGTCAAAACCTGCCCTCTATTCAATATTCCGTATTCTATTCAATATTCTGTAGCTTGTAAAGCTAAAGTTTCAGAATAGCTTGCCCAACACTAATAAAAACACACACTTCTGTGTACAGGCAGTCCAGTTTCCCTCCTCCTTCCCATGGGTACACACACACACACACACACACACACACACACACACACACACACTGTTTATCGCTGTCCATACAGTATAAGGCATTTCTTAGAAGTAAAACAAAAATAAATAACAATATTGTAAGCAATGCATTATATTCAATACATTGGGTAAATAAGTGTAGCAAACAGACATCTACAATAATCAAGGAGGCAGAGTAATTAAATTTCCTTTATGTTATACAACATGAAGTGACGCGATGCATTTGTGTAAGAAAAATATCCATATTTAAAACTTTATAAAGTTTCGGCCGATGGCCTAATTTAAATATGGATATTTTTCTTACACATACGCATCGATTCTACTATTTCTATTTCAGTACTGCTTGGGACTAAATTGGCCCACATGTATATATAAAAGTATACGTTAAGTGTACTTTAAGTGTAACAGTAGTAAACTTTAAGTGTAAAACTAGTTCCCTATTGCACAAGTTTAGCTCCTTTTCTCGAGAATATGAAGCCAAAATTATCCTTATTTTATACATGTAAAACGTAGTGCAGCGGCACAGCAGACCCAAGCAGAGCATTCTATCACACTGATTGGCTGTGCGTGCGGAAACTGTACGACCCAAGGCGAGGGCGGCTGAGGTGTGCAAACAAATCGGGTCTCTTCGCCCTTCAAGCACGTCAGCTCCCGCCAAAATGGACGTGGCTTATGACTATAAAAGCCCATGTAATGCCATAGGATTCAGATTTAATCTCCTTCAGCAGACTTACCATTCGCTGACCTCCGGATTCAAGTCACAGCCACCGTTGAAAAGGCTTTCAGTGTAACCAGCATCTGCTTTGCAGTCTGAGGACGCCGGTTCCTGCCTCGCTGGACTCCACCATTAGTCGCTGTTCCACTCACGCCATCCGCGAGCCTTCTATATCCTTTAGAAGCTGTGTGTGTGTGTGTGTGTGTGTGTGTGTGTGTGTGTGTGTGTGTGTGTGTGTGTTGTTCGCTGCAACACACACTCACAAACAGAGGCATTGTTGCAAATGCCTCGTACATTCTGTGTCTTGTGTAGTTTGCCTAGGACGTGAACACATTGTATTTGCACTCTCTAAGGGCTTGGTTCGCCTCCTTTAATGAGAATCCTGCTCACTCCACTCTCCTTGTTGGGCCGTGCGGCAGAGGACGCCTGAGAAGCTGAGCGAGCCCACGCTGGGAAACTCCCCACGTGTCTCGCTCTGATTCTCCTTCTCCTGTCCTGTTCGTCCAGGATGACCAGCATCCTCTCAGCTAGCGGCCAGTATGGTTTCCTTTGGCGGACCAGAGGAGCAGAGGAGTGCATCATTATTTGCATCATCAATGGCAATATTTACCTGCATCAATGGCTTTAGCCACACAGTTCACAGTCTGTGTTTTTGTCACCTTATGAAAACTTCATGGCCCCCAGAGTTCTTCCAAGATCTGTAATTCTCTGCTTTTTATTATATATTTTCTTATCATTCAGATTTTTATCTAATTGTTTTGAAGAGACACTCAATTTCTCTTGACAAACCCTAAACAAGCATGGTCACAAAAGCCAGTATGGTCTACTGTCAAAGCATCGCAGTTCATGTTTTACAGCAGAAACCGACAAGCATCCTTGCTGTATTTGAACAAGTTGTTAAATTGGGTTTGGCGAATCAGCGAGCAGTATTTCAGTCAGGTGACGAGGCTGCTAGTCACTAAGAAAAGACACACTAGGTGAGGGGAGTTTCGTCAAAGCTGACTAAAAGTGGTCAAGGATTTATAATTTCGAGTCCTGCAACTCCTTGTACACCATACACGTCTTACATGCTGAACGCTTGGTTGTCCTTATGCATTGCATTTGTGTGTGTGTGTGTGTGTGTGTGTGTGTGTGTATTAATGAGCTTGCTTGCGTCTGTGTGTGCCCATCTGTTAGTGTGTGTGTGAGTGCACATGTGTTTAAATGCAATTACAAAGCACTTACTTGGTTTTGTTGAATATGAAATGTGAAGGTATGTGGCTTAGGCAGGGTTGGGCAGTAGCGTCGCTACAAGTAGTGACGTTACTAGTTTAACTACATTTCTCAATAGCGTGGTGGTAGCATCTCTGTTTTCTGAATCAAATAGCTTTTTAGAAGCGAAGCTCTTTTGTTGATCAAGTATTGCGGTAGCATCCACAGGTATGGAAATTACACTGATACATATATTTACTGTTGAGAAGAATTAACACAAAATTGATAATTTATAAGTCTTATGTGGTTACCTGATCAATATGAGTGCTTCTTTAAGTGTTGTGTGATCACAAGATGACTTAAACAAGAACAAGAACTTCCTGTTCTACCCTCCTCCTCTCCCCTTCTGATATAGTAACCTCATGGGAGAGGTAGGTACCTGTATTTCCTGATAATCTGCTTTAATCATTATCCTTATTATTGCTTTTATATCTATATTTTCCCTCAAACTTGTGTGTATAGTGTTATTTTACTTATCTATGTGATGTACCATCTGGACTGGATCAAGCTGATCGGTCTGCTGTCTGATCGGCCTGGTACCGTGCCATGCTCCCAGTAGGCAGGGGTAGTGGGGCTGTATTTACTCATCCTGACAAAATGTCTGAAACTTCACCTCAATATTTTTCGCTAGCTTAATGCAAAGACTATCAAGGATGCTCCTCCTTTGCCCCATCAGGTGGATTGACAATGGCTGCTCTTGGAGCCAGTCTTCTTTTCAGCTCTGTGGATTTAACATCTGGATTTTACAACGCCCCGCTCCATGTATCTGACCGGCATTACACAGCATTCACAACACCCATGGGCTTGTATGAATATAACCGTCCCCCAGGGTCTGTGTAACAGTCCAGCATCCTTAATGCACATGATGTTCGGCATATTTGGAGATCTTAACTTTTCCAGCCATCTTTGCTATCTTGATGATTTGTTGGTTTTGGCTGCTCTGAACAGGAGACCTTAAAATGCTTGGAAGTGGTGTTTTTTATGGTTGAGAGCTAGTAATTTGAAGTTGGCTACAAAAAAGTGTCACTTTCTCAGGTGCTCAAATTTCTCGGTCATGTGATCAGCGGTTCAGGAGTTTCCGTGGATGAAGACAAGGTAGCATTCATTTCTGCCTCTCAGAAGAAAGACCTGATGAAAGAGGATGGCTCCACACACCTTCACCAAAGAAAATTAGATCATTTCTGGGTATGGTTCTTTACTACCAGAGCTTCATGATAGATATTCATTTATATGAGTTTTTTTTCCCCCTTATTAATATTTGCGTTTGCCTGAGGTTGTCCTCTTTGCTCTAAAGAACACACAGGGCAGGCGTGATGGGTGGTAAATCTACAACACATCCCACCGCAAATGGAAATCATAACATATGCATAATGCTCAAAGTCATCATTTGTAACTTGACAAACACATCTGTGAAGTACAAAGAGATCAGGGTGACATATAAACGGCAATATGAACTACAAATAGATTCATTTCTAATCAAATATATTCCCAGTTAATACAAATTCTGTTCAATTAGGCAAAGAACATGACTGATTTAATCAGCCAAGAGCTGCTCAGAACAAAAAAAAAGAAAGAAAAGGTTTTTTGTTTTTTTTAAATAGAGGAACCAAGAGAGACTATAATCAGAAGGATGCATGTTATTTAAATGAGTTTTGATAGTTTTACATACATTCAGCACCAGAAAGTGTACACAAAAATGATTTATTTATTAAGACTTAATTTTAGTAGAGTTTAAAGTTAACAAGCATTTTCAAAACGCATGCTCTGTACCCAAAAACAGTTTTTGGAGCCACGAAAGTCAAACTATACAGAAATAAAGTCATCTTTCAGAGCTATGGACAAACAATCTAGTTGGTCAACAGTTGAGTGTTTACTCGTGGTTATTTAATGATTGATAGAAGCAGTGCAACACTTTTCTAAGAGATTCATGTACACTGATCATGAACTGACCATGGACCATGTGTTGTTTGTTTAACATTGAACGTTCAAACTCATCTGATGGTTCTCATTTGTATGGCATCAGTTCAATTGTTTACTTTGCATTCATTCTTCATTTCTTGAGATCATCCTCATCTCGCAGTGATATCAAATTCACTGAAACTTTATTGGCATGAAAAATAGAGAATTCTGTGGATCAACAAACTGATGAACAAACCAATCAGCATCTATCAACAAGTCTGCTCTAGATTTAGGACATCTACCTACAGGCACATCGATCAACATACATCTCAGACATCTACACACACTCACTCATGTCTCTATCAGACTTTGAGACCATGGTAATCAATCGTTATTCAAACTGTCACAGAGATGGACAAAAAGACAAACAGAGGAACATTAGATTACAAATTAATCTATTTGTATTACACACATGACTGTTTGTCCACACACAGCTCCACCTCTATCATCAAATTTGCTGATGATACTGTTGTCCTGGGCCTCATTTCCAACAACAATGAGACGGCATACTTGGATGAGGTGGAGCAACTAACATCATGGTGCCAGGACAACTGTCTCTCTCTGAATGTTGGCAAGACCAAAGAAATGATTGTGGACTTCAGGAAGAGACAGCAACAGACATACTCCCCCCTCATGATCAGCGGGTCACCAGTAGAGAGAGTGAGCAGCTTCAAGTACCTGGGTGTAAACATCTCCGAGGACCTGACCTGGACTGCTCACATTCAGACACAGGTGAAAAAGCCAGGCAAAGACTGTACCACCTGCGCCAGCTGAGGAAATTCAGGGTTTCACCAGCTATCCTGAAAACTTTCTATTTAGGGGCGATAGAAAGTGTATTAACTCAGTGCATCACAGCGTGGTATGGGAACAGCACAGTCATGACCGCAAAGCCCTGCAAAGAGTCGATGCGCTTATCCGAGCGTATCTCAGGGTCAGCTCTCCGTCTCTGCAGGACGCCTACACCAAACGCTGCAAAAGCAGAGCTACTAAGATCATCAAGGACTCTAATCACCCTGCAAACCCTCATTTCACGCTGCTGCCATCTGGTAAGCGCCCAAGCCTGATGGCCAAAACTGAGAGACTCAGGAGGAGCTTCTTCCCCAGGCCATCAGACTCCTGAACTCAGTCACTTAACATCACGTGACCATCGATACACTGACATTGCACTGCACTTTCTGTTCTCGTTGTTACTGTGTAACAACCTGTTATAAACCTGTTTGCAGTTTTCTGTTAACTACATATTTATAAATCTACAGTTTACTCACTGCAGTTTATTTCACTTATTTTATTCCACTTTATTTATTTATTTATTTATTTATTTATTTATTTATTTTTTCAACTTGATTTATTTATAATTCTACAGATATACACTCACCTAAAGGATTATTAGGAACACCATACTAATACTGTGTTCGACTCCCTTTCGCCTTCAGAACTGCCTTAATTCTACGTGGCATTGATTCAACAAGGTGCTGAAAGCATTCTTTAGAAATGTTGGCCCATATTGATAGGATAGCATCTTGCAGTTGATGGAGATTTGTGGGATGCACATCCAGGGCACAAAGCTCCTGCTCCACCACATCGCAAAGATGCTCTATTGGGTTGAGATCTGGTGACTGTGGGGGGCCATTTTAGTACAGTGAACTCATTGTCATGTTTAAGAAACCAATTTGAAATGATTCGAGCTTTGTGATATGGTGCATTATCCTGCTGGAAGTAGCCATCAGAGAATGGGTACATGGTGGTCATAAAGGGATGGACATGGTCAGAAACAATGCTCAGGTAGGCAGTGGCATTTAAACAATGACCAATTGGCACTAAGGGGCCTAAAGTGTGCCAAGAAAACATCCCCCACACCATTACACCACCACCACCAGCCTGCACAGTGGTAACAAGGCATGATGGATCCATGTTCTCATTGTTTACGCCAAATTCTGACTCTACCATCTGAATGTCTCAACAGAAATCAAGACTCATCAGACCAGGCAACATTTTTGCAGTCTTCAACTGTCCAATTTTGGTGAGCTCGTGCAAATTGTAGCCTCTTTTTCCTATTTGTAGTGGAGATGAGTGGTACCCGGTGGGGTCTTCTGCTGTTGTAGCCCATCCGCCTCAAGGTTGTGCGTGTTGTGGCTTCACAAATGCTTTGCTGCATACCTCGGTTGTAGTGAGTGGTTATTTCAGTCAAAGATGCTCTTCTATCAGCTTGAATCAGTCGGCCCATTCTCCTCTGACCTCTAGCATCAACAAGGCATTTTCACCCACAGGACTGCCGCATACTGGATGTTTGTCCCTTTTTCACACCATTCTTTGTAAACCCTAGAAATGGTTGTGCGTGAAAATCCCAGTAACTGAGCAGATTGTGAAATACTCAGACCGGCGCCGTCTGGCACCGGGAGATTGTCCTGACCAGGACCACACCCCACATTGAAGCAACTGCCATGTGATTGGTTGATTAGATAATTGAATTAATGAGAAATTGAACAGGTGTTCCTAATAATCCTTTAGGTGAGTGTGTGTATATATATATTAGTACTTTTTTATTCTATATCTATTATAATTTCCTCCTTGTGTTTTTAACTGTGAATTTGCACTGTCCATGGAGCGGACCTGTTTACATTTCACTGCCGGTTGTATATTCTGTATATAACTGTGTATGTGACAAATAAAACTCTTGAATCTTGAATCTAGAAATTATATCTTCATGAGGACATCTCAGAGTTTTGATAGCAGACCTGGCACAGTTTGAGACCATTATCTCAGAAATAAAACCTCAGGAGACTCCAGTCGAAGTCTCCATTTACTCTACATTTAATCTCACGGCTGCCTAGCAGAATTTGCTCATGCCGTTATGCTACTGTAGCATCAGAAAAACCACACACCACAACCACACATGACCATGAGTCAGCTACACACACAGCTACAGAAGGCATTAGGGGTTGAACGCCTTCAGATTCTTTAAAGTCAACATTTATGTGATGAAAGTCACGCTGACGTCGACTAGTTGCTGATTAATGAACAAATAAGCCTGAACCTTGAGCTGAGACTGAACGTGAGTTGCCTTGTGCACAGTTATGGTAAATGAACACAGCACTGCCCACAAGGTTATTGCTCCTACATAACAGCTTATTTTTATCAGGTCTTTTGTCTTTGGGTCGTTATATTTCTTACAGATTTCTGCTCGTTTCTAAATCAGTAGCACAGTAAAGATTACATCTGTATAAACATTAGTGAGGAGCGATTGTGTGTGAATTCATTCCACCTGCCAGCGTCTCTACTACTAATAGTAAAGTTGTGGGTGTTAAGCCCTATTTGGACAGGACTAGCTTTACAAGGGTAGATGGAGTAAAGTAATTTTACCACAGGACGCCTGTAAAGTTAATGGCCAAATCGCATGGGATAAGAAATCTCAGTAAAACTAGCAGAAGTGGGAGGGGTAACTCGATTTACGCTGACCGTCGTCATGTGCATATTAAATTGCTTCCTGATATCACGTGCACAAACAAATATAATCTATATATAACCTATATAAACAGTTAGATCCGGTCGAACAATTTATTTTGTGGCTCTGACTAGTGATGTCGAGAACTAATCATTCTTTTGGTTCTTTTAGTGAACCAGTCAAACCAGCTCACCAAATTGGACTGAATCATTCTAAGTGGTTTGCGTCTTTAGTCAGCGCTAATCCACAAGTTACTAAAGTTACTCACTTTCTGACAGGAGTGACAGTCTCTCCGGCTAGAAATAAACCAATATCCTTAAATATATACTCTAGTATCTATAACTCAAGACATGTTATGCTGAGAACTGATGAGAACTCACGAGCAGCTGATACCGAGCATGTGAACGTACAGCGGTTCTCCAGTTAACAGTTCTCCAATCCGAACTGAGAACCGTTTCTTTTGGACACGTTCAATACTGAGAACCGATGAGCTGAGCATGCGTGTCATTTGTTCAGAGGGACGAAATGCAGGTTTCAAGTGTATAAGATTAATCATGTCTGAAACATGTTCATCACATAATTACTGTCTTATCACTGTATTATTTTAAAGTTTGGAAACACAATGAATGGATTGTAAAACGGTCAAACTAATTTGTTTTATAAATAATGCATGGTATTTTCAGGAACAGCTCATTTAATTTCTAAATAAGTTAATATAAATCTTGAAAATATAAATGTATTAATCAAAACAGTACACTGCAAAAAAAAAAAAAAAAAAAAATTGCTCGTAGTATTTTTGTTTTGTTTTTAGTCTAAATATCTAAAGTCTTAAATCAAGATGCATTTACTAGAGTAAAATGACAAGATATTTTTTCTTGTTTGGTAAAAATAAAGCTAAATGAAGTTTTTGCTTAAAACAAACAAAATGATCTGCCAATGGGGTAAGAAAAATAATCTTGTTTCTTGTTTCTGTGCCAAACAGAAATTAAAAAAATAAATTGTAGAGATGTTCCGATACCATTTTTTCCCTTCCCGATACCTGGACTCAGGGGTATCGGCCGATACCAGTACTGATCCGATACCTGGGTGTGTATCTGTATCTACTACTAGCCCTGTGTGAATTTCAGTTTAATATTCACAGACTCTATATATATATATATATATATATATATATATATATATATATATATATATATATATATATATATATATTCGGCTACAGTCTGGAGCCCTGCGCTTAGATTAACACAGAAGCGACTGAACGCAGCTGCGGTACCGAATATACTGTGGAGCGGTATTACCGGTACTACAGAAATGCTGGTAACATCACATTTTTAACATTTCCGTACCGACTTGGTACCGAAGTACCGGTACTTGTGACATCCCTAGTCGCCGTTTTACTGGCTGGTTGGTCCAGTCTGAAATACTGCTAAACAGCGAACATACTGCTAATGCGTTTTCATTTCTTCTTCGCGGTTCTAAACAGTGGTTGCTTGTGGCCCAAAACCCAGCTTCCTGTGTTTGCAATGCATTCTGAGCAGCGAAGAAGAACCGTGCAGCAGTTAGGCAAAGCTCGCGGTCATAATAACTATGTGTCTTGTTTAAGAAAATGGTATCAGATCGGTACATGTGTTCAAGTACTTGCCGATACAGATGCCAGAATTTGTTGTGGTATAGTTTTTAAGCAAAAACTCACAAGTATTATAATGTTTTAAAATGCTTAATTCGCTCAAAAGAAGTTTTTCTGCTAGACTGTGTGTGTGTGTGTGTGTGTGTGTGTGTGTGTGTGTGTGTGTGTGTGTGTGTGAGAGAGAGCGAGAGAGAGAGAGAGAGAGAGAGAGAGAAAGATTATTTCTTTATGAGTTATGTTTGGTTTTGTTCATTCAATGTATTATTGTAAATTGTATTATTTTAATATAATGTATTATTATTTCTTGATGAGTTTTGCTATGTGCATCGTAGTTGTGTCACATGAACACTGCGCCGCTGCGCTCTCGCTTCAGTCCGCGGGAGGTCTGAGGGGAGAAAGGCGTGTGTTTGTTCACTCGTGTTCAAAAGCGCCTCAAAGGTTAAGAATCGATGATTAATTCATCTGTGTTTTGTTCAAATGTGTGAATGAGCTGCACGAGTATGTGAGCTTTCCTCAGAGCCGAGTTTAAAGGCGTTTTATCAGCAGAAGTGTGATTTTAACCGAGTGTGAAGGTTTATGTGAGCGCTTCTCCTGTGAAGCTGAATTTCTCTCCTGTGCTTCAATGTTTGGCTCATTCATAATACACTGATTAATAACTGCATGTTCACAACTTGTGCTGGCTTTGCTGTGATTTATTCGTCATGTGATTTATTCAAAACTGAATTGGGTCATGAACAACTTGTTTTGAATTGGGTTCATGTGTTTAAATCAATCTTTTCTAAACTGATTTATGAAGTGTATGACCTGATGAACTCTTGAAATGATCAGTTTTACAGTATCTGAGAGAGATCTACAAACCTTTCCTCTGCTCCAGGATCAGTTGAGCTCCTCTGATGATCATTATCATCTTTACTGTTATTACCTTACCAACTCATAATCAAAGTCATGTTTGCAATTGTGCCACCCTCACATTTGACAATTATACATTTTGTGAAGTTTTAAAACTACTGTAAGACTGGGAAAACTTCAACGCCAGAATGTCTGATTGAGGTACAAACTATCTGAGAAATTAGCATCTAAACTCACTCATTCCTTTAGCATCCCCATCGGAGACGACATCACGCCTCTTCCCCCATTCCTACTCTAGTTCTCACCATCATAATCTATATGGTTTAATGTGGATTCTCATAATACAATATTATACATGTTTGAAAAGACTCAATGACCCCCGTAAAGGAGAGAGAGTCCCCTCTGCCACGCCTCAATCTACCATCTCTGTAGAGTTGGTACTTTGGCTGGTGGCCAGGGTGACCTGAGGGTTCTTATATACTTCATGAAGAAAGTAATGAGAGCAGAGAGCCATTTTTGTCAAATATCAAAAGAAACATTGTTTTTGCTTTCGAGGTAGTAACATGCTAACTATTCCTGTTAAATGAAATACTGTTTGTATGTGCTTTATAGCAGCGCCTCAACAGGGTGCGGGATTGTTTTGTCCCCAATGGTTCTGCAGTCGCAGTGATTACCACACATCTGAACTATAAAAACGTACATGTGCAGAATACACATACTTAATGTGTATTAACATTTAACAAATGCTTCAAATAAGCCTAAAATGCAATTAAAGATAAGAGTTATTTTCAAGCACAAACGTAACAACATCTGAAATGAAAAAATAATGTATACAGTATAAACTTGTGAAAATTAAAGTATTAAATACAATTATATTTGTTAAATAGCTGTTTTGTTTTTTGTAATGTCGTGTTTTAGTATTGTTTTGAACGGCTTGTGATTTACAAAGGTTACTGTTAACTGTTTTCATTGTTTGTGTGTGATTAAAACCAGACCAAAAATCAAAATAATCAAACTAGTTATTAATGTTAATAATATAGGGCGCTCACAGAAACAAAAAACATTCAAAAATATATAGTCCCTGTTTTTAATTAATAGATAAGAAATTAGAAATGTATGATATTTTGAACACTCAAATAGGAAATGTCCCTGGTTTCCATTTCAGAAATCTGGTCACCTTAGTATGATGCAGTATGTGGTCTGGCATTGTCATGTTGGAAAATGCAAGGTCTTCCCTGAAAGAGACGACGTCTGGATGGGAGCATATGTTGTTCTAGAACTTGGATATCCCTTTCAGCATTGATGGTGCCTTTCCAGATGTGTAAGCTGCCCATGCCACACGCACTCATGAACCCCATCCCATCAGAGATGCAGGCTTCTGAACGGAGCGCTGACAACAACTTGGGTTGTCCTTGTCCTCTTTAGTCCGGATGACATGGCGTCCCAGTTTTCCAAAAAGAACTTCAAATTTTGATTGGTCTGACCACAGAACAGTTTTCCACTTTGCCACAGTCCATTTTAAATGAGCCTTGGCCCAGAGAAAATGCCTGCGCTTCTGGATCATGTTTAGATATGGCTTCTTTTTTGACCTATAGAGTTTTAGCCGGCAACGGCGAATGGCACGGTGGATTGTGTTCACCGACAATGTTTTCTGGAAGTATTCCTGAGCCCATGCTGTGATTTCCATTACAGTAGCATTCCTGTATGTGATGCAGTGCCGTCTAAGGGCCGGAGATCACGGGCATCCAGTATGGTTTTCCGGCCTTGACCCTTACGCACAGAGATTGTTCCAGATTCTCTGAATCTTTGGATGATATTATGCACTGTAGATGATGATAACTTCAAACTCTTTGCAGTTTTTCTCTGAGAAACTCCTTTCTGATATTGCTCCAGTATTTTTGGCCGCAGCATTGGGGGAATTGGTGATCCTCTGCCCATCTTGACTTCTGAGAGACACTGCCACTCTGAGAGGCTCTTTTATACCCAATCATGTTGCCAATTGACCTAATAAGTTGCAAATTGGTCCTCCAGCTGTTCCTTATATGTACATTTAACTTTTCCGGCCTCTTATTGCTCCCTGTCCCAACTTTTTGGAATGTGTAGCTCTCATGAAATCCAAAATGAGCCAATATTTGGCATGACATTTCAAAATGTCTCACTTTCAACTTTTGATATGTTATCTATACTCTATTGTGAATAAAATATAAGTTTATGAGATTTGTAAATGATTGCATTCCTTTTTTATTCACAATTTGTACAGTGTCCCAACTTTTTTGGAATCGGGTTTGTAGTTAAATTCATAAATGAATACATAAATTCATGTCAAACTTAAAATCATGACAATATTAGTATAGTGAATTAGAGAATAATGATTTATATACAACCATTAATATGGATAAATGATAAATAATCAGTAAAAAAATTTTTTTGTTAATCACTTTTGAAGAAAAAATGCATATTATGTAGTGTGAAGTCTGATGTTTTGGGAAATATAAGGGCTCACTAACTTTGTCAACACAGTTTTTTTTTTTTTTTTTTTACTGAAACGTGAATATGGGGAATTAAGAATATAGAGGGTGTCAGAAAAGTTAAATATTTGAACAATTCTGAGACGATCTTACCATGTGCTTCACAGTAACATGACCTTGAATGGGGTCCTTTAACTAATTCAAATTGTCAGTGGAATTGCCCGATTTAAAATCAGGATATGGTGTCCCAAAATGTATCAAGTTCCTACGCTTTTAGAAATAGCCTATATGGATGCCTGAGGTATTTATTAACATTTGTATACTTATATCTTTTCTAAACTGATGTGTTAAGTGTTTAAACTCGCCTCAGTTGTTCAATAACATTTGAAAGAGTTCATTCATTTGGAGACATAATAATAGTTGTGTGTGTAAAGCTCTTTTTACTTTCTAATTTTCAGAGATACTGAATTTGGGATTTTCCTTAGTTGTCAGTTATAATCATCAAAAGTAAAAGAAATTAACATTTGAAATATATCAGTTTGTGTGTAATGAATGAATATAATATACAAGTTTCACTTTTTGAATGGAATTAATGAAAGAAATCAATTTTTGATGATATTCTAATTATATGACCAGCACCTGTAAATATAAAGAGCTTTACACACACACACACACACACACACACACACACACACACACACACACACACAACTATTATTAACACCACCTGATGTAGTTGCACCACCTGACAGGGAAAGTGTATGACCCGATGAACTCTTGAAATGATCAGTTTTACAGTATCTGAGACAGATCTACAAACCTTTCCTCTGCTCCAGGATCAGTTGAGCTCCTCTGATGATCTTTATCATCTTTACTGTTATTACCTTACCAACTCATAATCACAGTCATGAAGTTTAAAACTACTGATATTTGCAAAATGTGTTTATATGAAAGGTTTCAAACCTAAAATGATAGTATTAAGATTTATCAAGACATAATTTCAAATAGTTTTCTTCGTCTGTTCATTTGTTTAGGACAGTTGCACCACCTGACATTTTGGGGTTTAAGATATGAAAACATTAAAACAATGTTTCGTTTGGATGTTATAAAATTGAATTTGAACTAAATATGATAGAATGAAGTGATATGTTAGGAATTTATTCATCTTTAAAGGAAATGATGCTCCTGCACACACAGAGATGCTCATCATGTCACTGACCCGTATATCAAACACTGTAAATGGGATCGACCTGACAGTTCTGATTCCACCATGTTCCTCCTCCAGGAATGCCTCCTCTCAAGTGTCTTTGTGTCAAGGCAACGATTAGTGAGTGTCTAATGCGAGCAGCATATGTTCATAAAGACTGGTGACAATAGTGAAGCTCTGCGTAAAGGAGCTGAGCTTCTATTTAAAATTGTTCATGTTAGTTCATAGTGCATTAACTAATTAAGGGTGGGGTAAGCGATATTTCTGAAAGTCATTGCAGAACATTATTGATATTTGTGCTCTGCCTCCAAAGCTCACCCTCCAATCCATCTTACATTCATTTTGCGGAGAGGTGTAAGGTGAGACAAACTGCATGTTTTTTATTTGTATTTAGTTTATTAGTAGATCGTTATAGCCCATTTCGTTTGCGAGCGCCTTTTTTCTGTGGTGGTGACAGTAAACATATAAACTAACACTGTGATATGCTTGAAGTGTTTTATATCTATTGACTTTATTATAGACAACACAAGTCAAGTGTTGATTTGAGAGGCTAAATTGATCAAACGTGGTTAACTCACTGTTGACGCTGGCTGCTTGCTCGTCACTTTAAAAACTAAAACGGTAGAACTCTGAGGGTTCTTGTGGGTAGGGTTAGTGTTTGATGTGGGGTGTGTGTCACCCGGTTATGTGTTGAGGGCGACTGACGGGGAGATTTAGGTTTGTGTCGTGTCATCTTAGTAAATTGAAATGCTACACCAAAGAGGGAGGAAAATAGACTATAGAAAAAAGTGGAATAAATGTTTATTCCTTATTTAAGCCACTAGGATACAATGTGTCCAAGCACTTGATCCACTGTCTTTCGGCCGTGAGCACGTTCCTGTAGTGACCAACGCGGACTGGCTCGTCACTTTAAAAACTAAAACTTTAATTTAACAAACAAAAAATGCTCCAAACATAAATGAACTTAGCGAAACGAAACAAACTAACTACTTTGACATTAAAAACAAAAGCTGAACTATTTTAATGGCTGCTACAGTCAGTGTGTAATCGGACAGGAGGATTATAAAAAAAAGCGTGAATACACTGCAGGCTCTCTCTCGGTCGTATCTAAGGTAAATCCTCAACACTATCATCCCTTACGTTATTGAACTAATGACACTGTAATCGCTAAAACGCACGCGCTGGTTACTTTTCTTCCTGAATAAGTGCGCACTGAGTATTTCTCACATGCACATATAATGGTTACGGTAACTTGGGGCGATGTCATACAGTGTCATACACATACAGTAATTATAATTATTACCATTACCATTATTTCTTGTAACATTTTCCATTCTGTACTTGACATCCCAAGACACTCTTTTGCTGCTTCCACAATAGTTTCAATTTCTCTCATTCCTGTCATTTTGCTCTAATCTGATGTACACCACTTTATATGTACACCACTAATATGGATTCGTATGTCTATGTTTTTTAACTCATAGCTCTCTTACTATAAACGGACCCCAGTAACATCAATTATAGGACTAACACAGAGCAACAGAGCTACTGAAGAAACAAACACACCTACATCTTGGATGCCCTGGGGCCCATCAAATTTTCGTTTTTGGATGAACTATCCCTTTAAGGTAACTGGTATTACAAATGTAAGAATATGTTTAAAGTACATTGTATTTAAGGTAACGACGATGATATCGGTTTAGTATTTAAGGTAAAGATGACGACATCTGTTATGCAAAGTCTCCAGGCCAGTTCCTGTTCTCTTTATTAAGTCAAATGAGCCAGATTACTGAGATTCTCACCTTTTGTCTTTAACGGCTCTTGGAGCCCCTGTAATCGTTAGGCTGATTAGATTAGGATTGGTGACAGTGTGTGTGTGTGTGTGTGTGTGTGAGTCACGATGAGTGACGGTGTGTGTCTATGCTTTTCTCAAACTCTGCTTCAGTCAATTAGTTCTTATTGTAATGTCACATTAATCATTTTTATTATTACTATTAAAATGACCTTTCATTTGAAATAGTCACACACAGGATTCATTAAAAACTGATCCTTCAATAATAGAATTTGTTGTTTAGAGCAAAGAGAGTAAATGATGAAAGTGTAATAGAGGATGTCAAACACTCTCATTCGCTTCTTCTGCATCAAGCAGCAGTTCATAGATCAGCGACCCATATGATCAATACGATGACCTTTGACCTTCCTGAAAGATGAGGCAATGCCACTTGATTATGACCTCTGTCAGTGTTTCTACATGTTAGAGAAACTTGCTGTACCCGAAAAAACTTTCATTTCTTAATGTCTTTGATCTGTTGTATTTGTCCTATTGTGTGTAATTTGCTTCATTGTTCTTATTTCTAATAACAAAAATAAACAAACTAAATATATATATATAGTGATATATAGTTATCATTATTTGAATTAACCCTCTGAGTCTGAGCTGTTTTGGGGCCCTTCAGAAGTTTTGACATGCTCTGACATTTGTGCTTTTTTCAGTTTCTTATAAACACATTAATGGCAAAAGTGTAATTACACTGTATTCAGCACAAACTGGCCTACCATAATATGAGCAACATGTATGTGCATGCTTGTATTCATGAGAGAATTATATTTAATGCATAAATGTTTAAATGTAAGTCACTGAATTAAGGCCAAAACACACACTAGATATGCGTCCACAAGACTTCTGACTAATGGGTGATGATGCCTAGAGTTTTTGCTTCAAACTGATGTGAGAATCACTGAGCCAGCTAATTCATATAAAACAATACATTGATTCAGATTTTCAAAGACACTTTTTCTTTACAAAGGCCGTATGCGAAGGGTTGTGAATGATCATGAATAATGCTGTGAATCACACCTGAGAGAACAAAAGAACCACATAATGAGCTGCATAATGAGCATCCCCTCTTCTTTTTCTAACAGTCTGCAAACGTCTGGGGACTGAGGAGACAAGTTGCTCAAGTTTAGGAATAGGAATGTTGTCCCATTCTTGTCTGATACAGGCTTCTAGTTGCTCAACTGTCTTTGGTAATGTTAATGAAAAGTGCAATATGGGAGAGAAGAATTGTGGCCAAGAAGGAAAAACTTGTGTTGGATGTTTGGAATGTGTTTAAAAGGAAAACGGAAGTGTACATGGAAAGACTGAATGTGTATTTTAAATGTGAAAATATGTTGGATGCTTTTTATCATGTTTTTACGCCGCAGGTTTGTTGTGTTTTAGAGGATTTCATGTGGAAGCTGCCGGGGAGCGAAGGAGATTTATGAACTAATGTTTTGTAAATGTATGATATATGATGTATGGAAATATGTGAAATGTGCTGTAAAGGTGATTTTATTGCATTTTTTTACTGTATTGTATTTTATTGGTTCAAATTTCTTAATACATTTATTTTTATCTATCCTGGCAGTAACATGACAAAGCAAACTTTTTGGAAAAAATGTATTATTATTGGAAAATTAACCTTTTTCTGCTGTATTATCCCATGGCCAAAGCTAAGCAGGTCCAGCCAGAATGTGACATGAAAGGAGACATTTTTGGTAAAAACCTTGATTTTTATTGGCAGATGCTTTAGTGAGGCCAGTAGGAGCTAATGCACTGTAATGCAATACAGGTGGTAGCTCATTCTGAGGGGAATCATGAGCTACTCAGGATGTGCTGCCACTCCATAAGACCCGTTTTATTAAAATCACATAAGTCACTTCTGCTGTAGCGCCCCATGGCCAAAGCTTGACTATGTACTAAGACTTTTCTGGTTCTAGCCCAGCAGTAACATGAAAGGGATTTTTTTTTGGGGGGAAAACTTGATTATTATTGGAAGATGAACCTTTTTCTGCTGTATTATCCCATGGCCAAAGCTTGACTGAGTTGATACTCACTTGGCTCCAAAGAGCAAATCTCTTTGGCTGCATTTTCAGGACCGCAGTCCTAGGACCCTAGGTTTTTATTGACAACGCCACCTAGCGAATTAGAGGACCAGCAAAGATGGATGACGATCAGAGTGTGAGTATCACATGTGAATCAGTTTTTATTTTAACATTAAAAACAATCGTGATGCATTTCATTGGAAAGTTAACGTAGCTGAAGTGATCGTGATTTGCTAAATAGTCTTGAATGCATAGCTATCATATAGTGCTGTAAATGAATTGTTAGCACATTCGTTTAACTAAACTTGCATGAAAGCTTGTGTTGACTTAGTGACAGCACAAGACAACTGTATTACGCCTGTTGAAAGCTTGTTAGTTACTCAGTTTTTTTTCTTCAAGATTCAAGATTCAAGAGTTTTATTTGTCACATACACAGTTATATACAGAATATACAACCGGCAGTGAAATGTAAACAGGTCCGCTCCATGGACAGTGCAAATTCACAGTTAAAAACACAAGGAAGAAATTATAATAGAAATAGGATATAAAAAAGTACTACTCTATATATATATATATATATATATGTCTATATCTGTAGAATTATAAATAATCAAGTCAAGAGAAAAAAAAAGGTAACAAATAAGGATAAAGTGGAATAAAATAATTGAAGTAGACTTTGCAGTGAGTAAACTGTAGACTTATAAATATGTGGTTAACAAATGTATAAAGAGTATAATGTGCAAACAGGTTTATGACAGGTTGTTACACAGTAACAACGAGAACAGAAAGTGCAGTGCAAATGTCAGTGTATCGATGTTTATCCTGACGTGAAGTCACGTGATGTTAAGTGACTGAGTTCAGGAGTCTGATGGCCTGGGGGAAGAAGCTCCTCCTGAGTCTCTCAGTTTTGGCCATCAGGCTTCGGAAGCGCTTACCAGATGGCAGCAGCGTGAAATGAGGGTTTGCAGGGTGATTAGAGTCCTTGATGATCTTGGTAGCTCTACCTTTGCAGCGTTTGGTGTAGACGTCCTGCAGAGACGGAGAGCTGACCCTGAGATACGCCGGATAAGCGCACTACTCTTTGCAGGGCTTTCGCGGTCATGACTGGTGCTGTTCCCATACCACGCTGTGATGCACTGAGTTAAAACACTTTCTATCGCCCCTAAATAGAAAGTTTTCAGGATAGCTGGTGAAACCCTGAATTTCCTCAGCTGGCGCAGGTGGTACAGTCTTTGCCTGGCTTTTTTCACCTGTGTCTGAATGTGAGCAGTCCAGGTCAGGTCCTCGGAGATGTTTACTCCCAGGTACTTGAAGCTGCTCACTCTCTCTACTGGTGACCCGCTGATCATGAGGGGGAGATGTCCGTTGCTGTCTCTTCCTGAAGTCCACAATCATTTCTTTGGTCTTGCCAACATTCAGAGAGAGACAGTTGTCCTGGCACCATGATGTTAGATGCTCCACCTCGTCCAAGTATGCCGCCTCATTGTTGTTGGAAATGAGGCCCAGGACAACAGTATCATCAGCAAATTTGATGATAGAGGTGGAGCTGTGTGTGGACAAACAGTCATGCGTGTAGAGAGAGTAGAGCAGGGGCTCAGGACACAGCCCTGTGGAGCTCCCACACTCAGGGTGATGGAGGTGGAGGTGGACTGGCCTATTCTCACCACCTGAGGCCTGCCAGTGAGGAAGTCCTCAATCCAGTGGCAGAGAGAAGGATTCAGGCTGAGATCCAGGAGTTTGGAGGTTAGCTTGGTGGGAACTATGGTGTTAAAGGCTGAGCTATAGTCAATAAATAGCAGTCTTACGTAGTTCCCCACTTTTGCTGTCGATGTGAGTGAGGAGGAGTGGAGGACATGAGAGATGGCATCTTCAGTCGATCTATTGGGACGATAGGCAAACTGAAGAGGGTCCAAAGTGTCAGGAATGAAGGCGCAAATGGTGTTTTTAATGAGTCTCTCAAAGACCTTCATGACTATAGACGTGAGAGCCACTGGACGATAGTCATTTAGGCAAGAGGGTTTACTGTTCTTAGGGACAGGGATGATGGTGGATTTTTTTGAAGGAGGTGGGGACCACAGATGTAGCGAGGGACTCATTAAAGATAGATGTAAACAACCCGGTGAGCTGATCAGCACAGGACCGCAGAACACGACCTGAAATACCATCCGCCCAGCAGCTTTCCTGACGTCCACACGCTTGAGTGCTCTCCGAACTTCATCCTCCGAGACAGAGATCACGTGATTGTTGCTGCTCTGAGTAATTTCTCTAACGCGCGCCACTTACGGCAGGAGTCGCTGTTGCTGCGTTACAGTCAAAGCGAGCATAGAAAGAGTTTAACTCGTTCACGAGCAACGGATCAGCGCTCACCTCTGCAGAGGATTTAGATCCAAAGGAGCAGATGGACCTCAGACCTTGCCATGCATGCGCCGCGAGTCGTTGAGTTGGAAATGAGACTCCACTCGGTCTTTATAACGGAGTTTTGCGGCTTTAACTGCTCGTCTGAGAGCATAGCAGGACGATCTGTATTCATTCATATTCCCTGAATGGAGACCGGCGTTGTAAGCAGCAGTGCGTATGTTCACTGCCGCCGCGGATTGAATTGTCCACCCACGGTTTCTGATTTGGAGAAGGACGTTATTGTTATTGTTTGCGTGGCTTGCTCTGTAAGCGTGTTGATGAAGCAAAGCGCCACGTCCTGTGAACTCGCTTACGTCAGCTGAACTCGCCGAACATGTCCCAATCCACATCGCCCAGAGCTGCCTGTAGCGCGGTCTCTGAGTGGGGTGACCAACGCTTAACTTCCCGCCTCACCGGGGTTCCTGGAGGAGCTTTTGTTTGTATTCGGGAGTGAGGAAAATGGCGGCATGATCCGATTTGCCAAACGCTGGAAGTGACCGCGCTTTATAGGCGTTCTTAAACGGAGAGTAGCAGTGATCCAGTGTGTTTGCTCCTCGTGTGGGGCAGGAGACGTGCTGGTGAAAGTTTGGCAGGACTTTCTTTAGGTTTGCTTTGTTAAAATCGCCCGCGACAATGAATGCCCGCGCCGGATGTTGGTTTATGACGCCGCTGGCAACATCATGAAGGCCAGATAAAGCCAGCGCTGTGTCTGCCTGCGGTGGGATGTAAACTGGGCGGTCGCGACAACCGCAGAAAACTCCTAGGCAGATAGAATGGGCGGCAGATGATTGTTAAATGTTCCAGATGAGGTGAGCAGGACCGCGAGAGAATGGTGATGTTCCTGGGATCGCATTTCATTTCTTGTTGATCATGAAACACACTCCACCGCCTTTGGATTTACCGGCCTCGGCTGTTCTGTCCATCCGAAAAACAGAGAAGTTCTCCGACGATGCGTCACAGCGGTGTCCGGGACCGCGGGCGTGAGCCATGTTTCAGACAAACAATAGATATTACAGTCTCTCATGTCCCGTTGAAAACTTATCCTGGCTCTAAGATCGTCCATCTTATTATCCAAGGATTGAACATTTGCTAGAAGAATGCTCGGGAGAGGAGGTCTGAATGCCCTTTTCCTCAGTCTGTTACGGATACCAGCACGCTTTCCCACGGTGTTTCTTTTGTTCTACGCCGCTGGCTCTGTCCATTGTTCAACTCGGCGTTCGAAGAATATCAGATGGCCACAGAGGATCGCGAAAGTGTCCTGAAACAGTCCAGTGTAGAGGTAACCAATGTCCAAAAGAGTTTTGCTGTCGTAGTAGATCAATGCAGATGATAAGTTTGTAAAAACTGAGAGTAAAAGAAAGTAAAATAGTAAATAAAAGCACAGTCTTCGCGGAGCGACCTGAACGGCGACCAAACACAGCGGCGCCATTTTGTATTCATTTTAAGTAAGTTAAAATAATCTTAATGTTTTAGCTGTCACATGTGTTACACATATGCGAGAGAGTCAATGCCTCTTTTGATGCAACACATTTATTGATGTTGGGGTTGTGTTCCCATAACTGCAAAGAAAGAATACAGTGTAAACTCAAATGAAAACTGGAGCATCTCAATTGCCGTATGTTCTATACTAGTTCTATTATTTCTAATTATTAGAAATTATTTCTAATTTCTATAAATTTCTCAATGCTCTATAACCTTTACTTATTAACAAATTAACATTCACTTACTAATACAGTTTGCATATAAACCATATAAACTCACATCTTACTCAATAGCATCAAAACTAAACAGTATTAAACTCAAACTGAACATATATACTTCTTCACTTGACATGTATGCTCTACATCAATCATGACAGTTTCACGTTTCATCATTGAGCATATCACCTCGTGTGAGTTTTCATTAACCCTTCCCCACCCCAGCACACACTTTTACACAAAATGGCGGACACCAGTGAACTTGTACTGCTTTACTCTTTATTCTAGTGTCACACATGCTCACAGTCAGCCTGTTTAACGTTACCACACAATACGTTATGAGTATCGTCTCTTCATTGTGACATGCTTTTATCATGTTGATTGAGACATATGACGTTTTTATAGTCAGGCATAACAGAGGCCATCATAATAATTGACTGTTAAATACCACGTTTGATTGTGTCATGTACTGTGTACTGTACTCTATATGAAGTGCTTTCAAGGACACAGCTCAGGGCAGGCAGAAGTATGACAAAAGATGAATTCATTGGTCAAGTCCTAGACTTAGCCCTAATTTATGTCTATTTATTTATATCAAATGAACTTTATACATTAAAGTAGAAAAGAGCCATTTTAAACGTGCAGTTGAAAACATTCTTCTGGGAAATGCAATGTAACGATCAATTCATTTTGAGCAATTAATCCAAACAACAGCATTTATGTTTTATGTTAGCCTGATTCAGATTTTGGGTATTCATAATTTACACTGATGACCATCATAATGATACTAAAGTGTATTGCTCTTATATTTTAGGGTATACCATTCACAGATGTGGATTAGTTTGCCGACCAAAGTGGCATTACCACTGCATCCACTGTAAGTCCATGCTGCTACATAAATCTGTCTTTTTTGCAAGGGTAGCACCCTGCCACAACCACCACCATTCCAGCTCCAACTACCTCCACCATTCCAGCTCCAACTACCTCCACCATTCCAGCTCCAACTACCTCCACCATTCCAGCTCCAACTACCACCACCATTCCAGCTCCAACTACCTCCACCATTCCTGCTCCAACTACCTCCACCATTCCTGCTCCATTCCAGCTCCAACTACCTCCACCATTCCAGCTCCATTCCAGCTCCAACTACCTCCGCCATTCCAGCTCCAACTACCTCCACCATTCCAGCTCCAACTACCTCCGCCATTCCAGCTCCAACTACCTCCGCCATTCCAGCTCCAACTACCTCCGCCATTCCAGCTCCAACTACCTCCACCATTCCAGCTCCAACTACCTCCACCATTCCAGCTCCAACAACTACCATTCCGCCATTCCAGCTCCAACTACTCCAACTACCACCATTCCAGCTCCAACTACCTCCATCATTCCTGCTCCAACTACCTCCACCATTCCAGCTCCAACTACCTCCACCATTCCAGCTCCAGCTCCAACTACCTCCACCATTCCAGCTCCATTCCAGCTCCAACTACCTCCACCATTCCAGCTCCATTCCAGCTCCAACTACCTCCGCCATTCCAGCTCCAACTACCTCCACCATTCCAGCTCCATTCCAGCTCCAACTACCTCCACCATTCCAGCTCCAACTACCTCCACCATTCCAGCTCCAACTACCTCCACCATTCCAGCTCCAACTACCTCCACCATACCAGCTCCAACTACCTCCACCATTCCAGCTCCATTCCAGCTCCAACTACCTCCGCCATTCCAGCTCCAACTACCTCCACCATTCCAGCTCCAACTACCTCCATCATTCCTGCTCCAACTACCTCCACCATTCCAGCTCCAACTACCTCCACCATTCCAGCTCCATTCTAGCTCCAACTACCTCCACCATTCCAGCTCCATTCCAGCTCCAACTACCTCCACCATTCCAGCTCCATTCCAGCTCCAACTACCTCCGCCATTCCAGCTCCAACTACCTCCGCCATTCCAGCTCCAACTACCTCCGCCATTCCAGCTCCAACTACCTCCACCATTCCAGCTCCAACTACCTCCACCATTCCAGCTCCAACTACCTCCACCATTCCAGCTCCAACTACCTCCACCATTCCAGCTCCACCACCAGCACCATTCCAGCTCCAACTACCTCCACCATTCCAGCTCCATTCCAGCTCCAACTACCTCCACCATTCCAGCTCCAACTACCTCCACCATTCCAGCTCCATTCCAGCTCCAACTACCTCCGCCATTCCAGCTCCAACTACCTCCACCATTCCAGCTCCAACTACCTCCGCCATTCCAGCTCCAACTACCTCCACCATTCCAGCTCCAACTACTTATCTACAGACCATATTTCAATTAACTATTTTCTTTGATAGGCCATCATATATGGCCTGGCTGGGCTTCAGAATTTGTCTCTGCAGGATGCTGAGCAGGCCTTCCTCTCTGGTCCACATTATCATCACAGGTAAGAGTAGAAAATGTAATTAACCCAGCAGTGATTATGTTCTTTATTTACTATTTCAGTGAAGTGGAGGAATTTAATAGAATGATAGAGAAACAATTGAGAAAAGAGGGAGATAGCTGCATACATCACAATGTGTGCTTTAAATATTTACAGGAAAAGTCATGTTATTGTAGAAAATTTCTATTCATTTTTTTGCATCTCTCTATTATTATTATTTATTTATTTTTCTTGGTTCAGATGCGCTTTATTGACATGAATGTTTCAAGAATCTGTTCACCCAAATCTTTGAACAGTATGTGTTTAACAGTGATAAGAACATTATTTGGTATGAGGATTGGTATAATTTTGTATTGTGTATAATGTGTGTGCTCTGTGGTGACTAAGATCTTTTAAATTTGAAATAAAAAATGAGAGAGTTGAACAAGTTCAACTCAATGTTCCTTATTTCATTCACTTCACTATCTTTTCTCTCTTAGGAGTCAGTGAAGACGTTGTCCATGAAGTTCTTCCTATGTGGTTCACGTCATGAACAAATTTGTTTTTGTGTGATCAAATTCAACTGTTGCAATATATTTTATAAAATATACACAATCTTAAATCTACCCCCAGGGTCATCCTTGTGTATTCCCTCTGTACTTGAAAATGTGATTGACTGAAAAGGCTATACCGTTCCTTGTTTATTTTACTTGATGAGTTATTAAATTATGCAACTTGGACCCAATAATTACTCAACATTCCTAGAAACCAGATTTAATTGCAATAAAGAAAGCAGTATTTGGGTGTAATAAACCTTTAAAAACTTCTAAAAAAAGTGGTTTAAAATACTGCCTTGGTGGCACTTGTTTCGGTTCTCCAAAACTAGGGTCCTGGAAATGCGCTCCTGGAATTGCGGTTCTCCGATTCGGTAGGTGGCGCGTCACAAAAAAATAGGGTCCTAGAACTGAAGTGCAGCCTCCTATATTGCAGACAGATAATGTTGTACTGAGCCTTCACGTGGCAGCCCTGTTTTGACTCATTTTACAGTACCACAGTTCTAATGAATTTATTCTTTATTGGAATCTAAAGAATGGTTATAAACCACAGAAACCACCAACACTAGGCAAAACAATATGAGAAAGGAGAAATATGTGATTACTTAAGGGAAATTGTACTTATTTTTCGCATAAATATGCTTGTAACCAATTGCTTTAATATATAATTGTACTTGTAATCACTTATCTATGATGTAAATATGCCAATTAGAATATTACATGGTCAAAACACGTATCAGGCCCCAGTATTCCTGTGCTGCGTTCCACTCCACTTTTAGACACGCGCTTGTGAACTTCCCTAAGCACTTCCCCTTGGGGGAATCCCCGCTGCCATTTTGAAGTGTGTTCCACTTAGTGAAGTGGACGAGGGAAGTTTATATGGACAGATCCTCGCTCCATCGATTTTGACCGCGTCTACTTCATATGTACACTTCAAGCAGCTCCGTATACCACAATGCAACACGATTGTGATGTCACCGCATATCGCGTTTAATTTACCCCACCACAAACAACTATATTTTAATTATTTAAAAAAACATTTAAAACAACCCACACACACCTATATACATTTATAGTGCAGCATTAAACAATTTCATAAGGGGAAAAAATAAATAAATCAACTGCACAGTGGATTCCAAGTGATCAAGAGCTTAGGACGTTCCAGTTCAGCCCATTGCAAAGGTCCCGCCAGTAGTGGGCACTCATGCGACGTAAGCAATGACGCACATCCGAGTGAACGAGACGGAGGGAAGTTAGCAAGTGAAGGGCATAATAAAAAACAACTGGAACGCAGCTCTGGTCTAGGAGGAATACAGAAAAGTAATGGTCATATTAAGGATCTGATGGCCGCCATTTTGAAAATGGGGCCTTTCTTGTAGTCAAACTTAGGTAAACTTTTGTTTTTAAGTACGTCTGATACTACTGTAAACCACTGAGAAACCTTTTGTTAAATTTGTTTTGGGATCAAGCCATATTTGCAGCTGACTATTACCCATCACTTCTTCAATCACTGTGCCATTATATCAGTATGATCACTATTGTGTGCATTAAAATCACCGCACCAAACTTCTCGGTGACTTTCCTCTCCCAGTATTTCCTCAAACACTGCTGTTGTTCAAATATGACATGGATTGTAATAATTATTTTGATTGAGCCTTGTGTTCTGTATACCTCAATAACTGCATTCATGTCCACCCGACAGATTTATTCTTCTGTAAAGCTAATTTATATTTAACAAATGTAAGACAGCCGGGTGTTTATTTGCTCTATCATGTCTGACTGAATTGTTTCCTGCCAATACAAAATCTAGATGTGGTCTCAACCATGTTTCTTAAATGCATATTATATCCGGTCTGTCCTTTCAGTCCTTCTTAAATTCCTGTCCATTTGTTATTAAACTTCAGCTATTCCACTGAAAGATGGTAGGTACCATTATTACCATACCATTACCATTATTTCTTGTAACGGTTTCCATTCTGTACTTGACATCCCAAGACACTCTTTTTTGCTGCTTCCACAATAGTTTCAATTCTCTCATTCCTGTCATTTTGCTCTAATCTGATGTACACCACTTTGTATGTACACCACTAATATGGATTCGTATGTCTATGTTTTTAACTCATGGCTCTCTTACTATAAACGGACCCCAGTAACATCAATTATACGACTAACACAGAGCAACAGAGCTACTGAAGAAACAAACACACCTACATCTTGGATGCCCTGGGGCCCATCACATTTTCGTTTTTGGATGAACTATCCCTTTAAGGTAACTGGTATTACAAATGTAAGAATATGTTTAAAGTACATTGTATTTAAGGTAACGACGATGATATCGGTTTAGTATTTAAGGTAAAGATGACGACATCTGTTATGCAAAGTCTCCAGGCCAGTTCCTGTTCTCTTTATTAAGTCAAATGAGCCAGATTACTGAGATTCTCACCTTTTGTCTTTAACGGCTCTTGGAGCCCCTGTAATCGTTAGGCTGATTAGATTAGGATTGGAGTCTGGGGCAGGTCTCTTTACATATACAGCATTTGCATTCTTGTGTTCAGATTGTCTCCTCCTCTACTGTGTTAATCCCTCCCCCTGAAATGTGGATAAATTACAGTGTAAACTGGTTTGAGTAGACTTGATGACCACAGATGAAACACAGTGCAAGTTCTCAATAAAGAATCCTGCTGAAGATATATTCAAGTCTCCTGGTCTCTGCTTCAAGGAGGAAAAGAGTTTCCAACAGTTTCTGAACTTGAATTATAGGGTAATTCATAAACTTAATTAAATATCAATCTAAAATTAGGTGCCAAAGTTATGGCAATGCTGCATCATTTTTAATGTTAAATTAGATAATTGTGTCATTGATCTTTCTCTACAGAAACTAGATCTGTGCCTAATTTATGTTTTAAATATTAACTGGTAGATCAATGTACCTAATTCATGCAATAACAATGCAACAAACAAATTAACGTTTTATGTCCTTTCACTTCATATTTCTCTCTTTTATTTACTTTGATGTACTGAAATGCGATTAAACATTTTTTCTTTGATTTCAGACCTGATGGAAGAGAACGAGGAGAGTGAAGAACTGAGTGAAATGGAGGAGGAACATCATGTCAAACCTGCAGAAAAACCTTTGAGTCGCTCAAAGACTAAAAAGACATTTATAAAGAAAAGAAGAGCCAAGAAATCTTTCACCTGCGCTCAGTGTGGGAAGAGTTTCACACAATCATCAACCCTTAATGATCACATGAGAGTTCATACTGGAGAGAAGCTGCACTGGTGTGATCAGTGTGGGAAGAGTTTCACACAATCATCAAACCTTAATGATCACATGAGAGTTCATACTGAGAGAAGCCGTCACATGTGATCAGTGCGGGAAGAAGTTTCAGTCAATCATCAAACCTTAAAAGTCACATGAGGATCCACATCGGAGTGAAGCCGTATGCATGTGATCAGTGCAGCAAAACATTTTTTGATACATCAGCTCTGAAGTCACACCTGAGAGTTCATACGAAGGAGAAGCCATATTCATGTTCTGTGTGTGGAAAGAGTTTTTTACATCAGCGAAGTTTACATACACATGAGAAAATACACACTGGTGTGAGAGAGTACATGTGCTTTGAGTGTGAGAAGACTTTTACTACAGCAAACCATTTAAAACTGCACCAGAGAATTCACACTGGAGAAAAACCTTACAAGTGTTCACACTGTGACAAGAGATTCAGTCAGTCAGCACATCTGAAAACACATGAGAGGAGCCACACTGGAGAAAAACCTTACAAGTGTTCACACTGTGACAAGAGATTCAGTCGGTCATCAGATCTGAAAACACATGAGAAGATCCACACTGGAGAAAAACCATACCAGTGTTCACACTGTGACAAGAGATTCAGTCGGTCATCTAATCTGAAAAGACACGAGAGGATCCACACCTGAGAGAAGCCGCACACGTGTGATCAGTGTGGGAAGAGTTTCACTATTAAAAGTTACCTCAAGAGACACATGAAGATCCATGCAGTGGAGAAACCACATCACCACAGTCTGAAATAAGTAGTTCATCTTTATATGCTGAGCAAGAAAGTTAGTTTGTGACAGAACTATTTTTTGACTGCTTGGAAAGTTTCTCATCATAACAAGAAAGTGTCTCATTATTACGAGACATGTAGCTGTTATTATGAGACGTTAAGTCTTCAGTGGCTTTCACACCACATACTGCACACAAATCTTCCTCACATGGAGGGATTGACTACTTAACCCCTTAGGTATCGAAAATTGATACTCAATCTTATCGAGGCAATTCGGTCAGTGCCTAAAAAGTATGGAGCTCTATTCCCAGCCCTACACATCAGAAGGGTCATACTCTGGATTTAGTGTTTTCACTTGGTTTTAGATGTTTTAATTCCTCTTCTGCCAGATCTTCTTGTGTGAATCAGATGATTTGGCTGATCTTTTTAACAGTACCTGGACTTCCACCTTCCATTCGTGATGAAGAAAATACATCCTTTTACAAAGACTTGATTCCTTGACTTATCTTAAAGACATGTCGACGCCAAGATGATGATTTGAGCTTCTGCATGACGATGAAAGGTTTTCAGACAGAAATCCAGTGGATAAACATGGCTCCAGTCGTGGAAGAGGCGCGTGAGACATTAGCTTGAGTCAGGACTGTATGAAAAACACATCAGGGTACAGAAAGACATCAGTCTGAGCATTACAGCAGTGCCTGTTCAAATCCTATTGTCATAAAATATATGTATACATCAGAAAATTAAATGTCAGTTATTGTGACAATAAAATAACATGAACATGAAAAAGTCCTTGTGTCTTTCTTTCCTGTAAAAACACTGGAACTGAACTGGCTCTTGTCGACACTGAAAACCTCTCAAATCTCACAATACAATAATGATTATTATCTCATTACTCATTTGATCAACAGCTTATCTTTGTTGTCCATTTTTATTTTTCTGCTAATAGAAATGCATCAGGAATGATTTCATAATTTTAGTCCTGAAAGCCATTTACTTTTGAGCTTTCCATGTTTTTAAATGCCTAATAAATGATATTTCCCTGCACACATGACTGACATTAAATGTGACCAATCACAGAAAGTAGGGACACAAGTCGGTTCTGGGGCATTTTGAGTTATTCACAGATTCTGAAAGTGTAGTCTCCAAGCTTTCCAACGATGTGTAACACATGGAAATCTGATAATATTTGGAGAAGTTGTGGCCATGTGAAGGTAGGCACTCAGAAAAGCTCAAAAGGGAGAAAACGGCCTCTAAAGATTGTGCAGTTGTCACCTGTTCTCACCTGCTGGAGTGACAACAGGGCTCATTTACATCTCATTTAGATAAGCCATACCCCCTGTAAAGCTGCATGGTTGCATAGCAACGACAGACCTTAACGGGAAAAATCGGACCGCATACTATTAATAATAAAGGATAATGTGCACTGTAAATGTCAGTATTTATCTTTTTTTATGAAAAAGTTGCAAAGGCATTCTGGACTGCCCAGATGCTTGTCTTTGCTGTTCTGTCACTAGTGTTCATCACTAATGTTCTATCGCTGGTGTTCATCACTAATGTTCTATCGCTGGTGTTCATCACTAATGTTCTATCGCTGGTGTTCATCACTAATGTTCTATCGCTGGTGTTCATCACTAATGTCCTACTAATGTTCTATCGCTGGTGTTCATCACTAATGTCCTATCGCTGGTGTTCATCACTAATGTCCTATCGCTGGTGTTCATCACTAATGTTCTATCGCTGGTGTTCATCACTAATGTTCTATCACCAGTGTTCATCATTAATGTGGTGTTCATCACTAATGTTCTATCGCTGGTGTTCATCATCACTAATGTTCTATCGCTGGTGTTCATCACTAATGTTCTATCGCTGGTGCTCATCACTAATGTTCTATCGCTGGTGCTCATCACTAATGTTCTATCGCTGGTGTTCATCACTAATGTTCTATCGCTGGTGTTCATCACTAATGTTCTATCGCTGGTGTTCATCACTAATGTTCTATCGCTGGTGTTCATCACTAATGTTCTATCGTCTGTGTTCATCACTAATGTTCTATCGCTGGTGTTCATCACTAATGTCCTACTAATGTCCTATCGCTGGTGTTCATCACTAATGTCCTATCGCTGGTGTTCATCACTAATGTTCTATCGCTGGTGTTCATCACTAATGTTCTATCACTAGTGTTCATCATTAATGTGGTGTTCATCACTAATGTCCTATCACTGGGTGTTCATCACTAATGTTCTATCACTGGTGTTCATCACTAATGTTCTATCGCCGGTGTTCATCACTAACGTTCTATCGCCGGTGTTCATCACTAACGTTCTATCGCTGGTGTTCATCACTAATGTTCTATCGCTAGTGTTCACTAATGTTCTATCGCTAGTGTTCACTAATGTTGTATCGCCGGTGTTCATCATTAGTGATAAACACTAGTGATGAACACCAGCGATAGAACATTAGTGATGAACACCAGCGATAGAACGTTAGTGATGAACACCAGCGATAGAGCATTAGTGATGAACACAGTGATAGAACATTAGTGATGAACACCAGCGATAGAACATTAGTGATGAACACCAGCGATAGAACATTATTGATGAACACTAGAGATAGAACACCAGCGATAGAACATTAGTGATGAACACAGTGATAGAACATTAGTGATGAACACAGTGATAGAACATTAGTGATGAACACAGACGATAGAACATTAGTGATGAACACCAGCGATAGAACATTAGTGATGAACACCAGCGATAGAACGTTAGTGATGAACACCAGCGATAGAACGTTAGTGATGAACACTAGTGATGAACACCAGTGATAGAACATTAGTGATGAACACCAGCGATAGAACGTTAGTGATGAACACCAGCGATAGAACGTTAGTGATGAACACTAGTGATGAACACCAGTGATAGAACATTAGTGATGAACACCAGTGATAGAACGTTAGTGATGAACACCAGCGATAGAACGTTAGTGATGAACACCACCGATAGAATGTTAGTGATGAACACCGGCGATAGAACGTTAGTGATGAACACCGGCGATAGAACATTAGTGATGAACACCAGCGATAGGACATTAGTGATGAGCACCAGTGATAGGACATTAGTGATGGTCAGTCTGTCAATGTTAAATTCTGTTTTGATTTTACAGGGGTTGATGAACACCCGTGTTTTTATCCAGAGGAGAATGGCTAATGAAGCCCTCTTCACTAATAAACGCAATGCTGCCATCAAAGGTTTTGAGTATACAAGACGAAAAAAATTTAATTTTATTCAAGTGCTGTAGACAATGGACTCTTTTTATGCTCGATTTTGAGCAAAGGCTAGAGGGGAAAATGTCTGCAGCTCAAATTAAATAAAAATGGGAAAACCTTAAAGGTGGAGTAAGTGTTATTTCAAAAATGCTTTATAAAAGGCGGAGTACCAAAACAAACTTGTAGCCAATCAGCAGTAAGGGGGGCGTGTCTACTAATGATGGTGAAGAGAGCGCTCAGTGCACGTCATTATTCAAAAGACACGACACACAGGACGGACATTAGCCGAGCAATGACAGAAAGAGAGAGATAAAAGAAAAAAGGGGAAAATGTCTGTGGAACAAAAGAAGGCTTACGATCAGGCAAGAAGTATCAGCTTTCCAGCACTGGAGAGAACTCGAGGAGCGAAGGCCTGCAAAAGGTTGCTTTATTTCTTCTCGAGAGGCGAGTAACATTGGTTTTGCTTTGTTTCACAGAACTAATATATGCTGGCTTTTGCTTGAATATGCTCGTGTGTCATGTTCACTTGTTTGTCCATTTGAGATCGTATTGTTGTTCACTTCAGCGATGATAAAGACCCGTTCATTTCCACACCGCCTGGAGCGTCTAAACCTCCTCACTGTCTGTTTCAAGCGTCAGCTCACAAAATGTGTCCGACAAGTAAGATACTATACTCCTAATATATGCTTGTTTCCTCTTTTCATGATCGCTATAACTCTCTAATCTGGTCATAATTGTAAAATGTTTGTTAGTTGGTCTGTCGTGCAATCGGGTTCATGAGAACGGTTTGTGTTTTTGTGATCGCTATAACTCTCTAATCTGGTCATAATTGTAATATGTTCATTAGTTGGTCTGTCGTGCTTGTGCTGTTGAGTTGTTAATGAGAACGGTTTGTGTTTTTGCGATCACTATAACTAGATCACTAGATGGCGGCAAACACTGAAAAAAATTATTTTGTCTGTATCACCTTGTATGCAAGATTTATTCAAATGGTCCTGAAGGGAGGACTACAGAAATTCAAGTTCAAGTTTCAAGTTTATTTGTCATTACACATGTACAAGTACAGTATAACGAAATGAAATTTGGAGCAAGCCTCCGGGCCGAGGCCAATTATTCAGGCGCCGCCACACGCTCCAGAAATACAAGAATGCAGTTTAGCAAGCATTACATAGCAAACACAACAAAACATAACATAACACAGTACACGTGGTCACGTGATGGGATTTTTTTGTATGGAGTGGGAGAGGAGATAGATAAAGACAGGCAGGCAGACGGATGGAGGGGGGCTGGGATCGGGATCGGGTGTGTATGGTGCGAGTGAGTCTGAGATTGTGTTGTTTTCGAGTTCAGTTCTATGGTTTGTCCTTGAAGGGAGATAAGGCAGTGCACAGGGGAAGATAGCAGACCAAGCTGTCAGGCTGACCTCCCAACCGAGAGATAGGGACAAGTGAGGTTCGGGTCAGGCAAATACAATTTTTTAATCCACTTGATGATCTTCGGTAATTTGTCCGGATCATAATCAGTCAATCAGTTCTGGTCCTCAGCACTTTCGCGTCCGGTCCGTGCAGTTTCCCTAGACATTACGCCCAGCCTCATGGCCAGACCGGTTACAGTCCATAAAAGTTCACCGATCTGATCTCGATGGAGCCCACTCTTCCCTGCGTATCCGCAGTCCGGACTGCGTTGTTACGGTTCAGTTCCTCAATCTGTATCACTCTCTGATCTAATTCCTTCAAACGGTCACACACAACCCCGAAGCATTCTTTAATTTCCACAGACAGCGGCTGGGTGAATTTGCTTGCAGCTGTCTTACCAACCTTCCGATAGGTCAGGGCAATCCCAAAGCCAAAGAATAGGAACCCCGCCATCAATAATCCAATCATGTATAAATCTTCCGCATCCTCCACGGACAGAGCCTCCAGGCACAGGACTTGCCAGTTGTTCCATGCGTCCATCACGTACCCTGCAGCAAAGGTCCCGTCCGGGCAGGTGGGTTCTCCCGGGGCACCCTTCCTTTGTGAGAAAATCCTATCGATCGCGCTGATTGACCAGTTAATCAATTCCATTTCAGTATTTTCAGGAGTCCAGCAAGCAGCGGGTCGGAGAGAAAGAGAAAAGACAAAATACCAAAGCGCCAGAGCACAGCGGGAGCAGAGAGAAAACACGTCTGCACTGTATGAGACAGAAGGGAGAAAACGTATGAGACAGAAGGGAGAAAATTCAAGTTCAAGTTCGAGAGTTCTGGAAATTCAATTGATGGTGAGCCCCCATGGATCTGGACACTAGGGGGGTATTCCAGAAAGCAAGGTTAACTTACCGTCACATATACCCTGAACTCTCGGTTGATTAACCCAAACCTTACTGGAGGTATGCTGGTTCCAAAAACACGTCCGGGAGTAAGTTCAGCCAACCCAGAGTATGTTCCTGGTTAACACACAAGACATTCTCAACAGAGCGACAAATCGATGATTCACCATGGAAACAGGCGCTAAGAAAGAGTGCACCATTCTACTTCCTCTTCTTTTGTTTAATGGCGAGTTCACGTAACCTACTTAGTGCACATCGCCACCTATTTCGTCATTTTTTCAATGTCTTCATTTAATAAGTAATCTTTATTCACTGAGAATAAGGATTATATTGTTTGTTTGATGCTAATTAATTGAATGCAGAGCCATGTGTGAGATGACAATAAATTTATTTGAATTGAATTAACATTTAAACTTATTTTTAATTATTAATATATTAATAATTAATTATTAATATATAATATTGTATATTAAATAACTGAAACAAATTTAGTTATATTAATAAGTATATTAATTATGCTCTCCTTGTTTACAAGATACAGTTGCATTGTCAGATTTTGAAATGATTTTAATGTACTCAATAAATCCAAGTAAAATTCAATGACAAAATTTAACTTAAGAAATAAGATTATGTAAACAGTCATCAGTTCCCTCCACTACATAAAACCAAGAGAAGTTATTCTCTATATCAGTGTCATTGATACGCGTGTCTGAAATTGGATTCATTTAAATTGAGACTTTGGTTATCTGCCCGTGGATGGCCTCAGTAAGTCATTGCAGCAGAGTGCCAATAGCACACAAACACTAACAAATACAATATGAGTGTATGGATTTCATTATGTTATCAAATAAATACACATTGCTGAAGAGCTGATGACCAAAATACTCTTTTCACCTTGTTCTCATTCTAGTGACTCTGGAGCAGGACACTCACAGGTACAAGCTTCTGCTAAAACATTCAGGAAAGTGAGGAGTGTGCCTGAACAACCATGGCCATATGAAGCATCATTGGAGAGGTACTGCAGTCATGTATAACTGAGTGACCTTTCCCTACTATTACACAATGCTGATATTAGTTACAATTTATAAAAACGAATGCCGTTTAATCAAACAGACCTGCAATAGAACCACCTTCATTCAATGTTTAGTTTTTGCTCCTACTAACTATACACAGTGATAACTGTAAGAGGCATTTAACCAATAAACTACTCGAACTAGTTCACTGGTATAAATGAGCATTCACCTGAGCAGTGAAAAAGGTCAAAGGTCATCGTATAGCTCACATGGGTCGCTCATCTCTGAACTGTCACTTGATGCAGAAGAAGCTCATGAGAGTGTTTGACATCCTCTTTTGAAACATCACACTTCATCATTTACTCTATTTGCTCTGCTGAAAGTGAAGTTTATTAATATATTGAATTATTAGTGTTGATTCCAGCACTGAGAGCAGCAGCGGGACGATCACATGACAGATAGAGAAAGAAAACACTGACATTATTCACCACAACACTCTCACAAAACACTACATGATGAATTCAGACCATGGTATTACCACAGTTTCATCATGTCTGAGACTTTCTAGATCAATTTGACAAAAAAGTACTTTTTTATTCTGATACATTTTAATGAAAGGTAAGTTTGATAGCAATAAAACATGATTTATGTGACTCTACAATAAGAGTGACTGAAACAGTTTGAGAAAAGCACAGACACACACCGTCACTCATCGTGACACACACGTTTGTTTTTGTGAATTGTGGGGACATTGCATAGGCATAATGTTTTTTATACCGTACAAACTGACATGTTATTTCACTGACAGAAGTTCAGCTGTAGTATTAATGTCATGAAGAGAAAATAAGAGACTCTATAACATCTCACTGTCACTGATTCATCATGAGCTCAAAGCATTATGGGTAGAATCTCTCATCAGTCTATTCTGATTCATCAACACAGTATCACTGATGATCCATAACCAACATAAAACCCAGGATAGAGCGGCTGAGTGAATGTGGTCTGGACTGTGTGGATGAGGCTCATTGTGTCTCCAGAGACGCTGTGGAAGGACAGAGTTCCTGCGCTGGGATCCACATACACTCCTACTCTATAGATATCATCATGTACTCCTCTACTGTGATCTGTTCTACTGCTGATGGGCTCTACAGGGAGATCAGTCCTTATCTTATTGTGTATGAATAAGTAACTGGAGGAAGAGCAGAGCAAACTCCAGGACTGATCATTACATCCAAACACGCACTCAAAACACTTTCCCTTCCTGCTCATGCTCTTATATGACACTGATATACACACATATCCACTCCACTCAACCTCCCAGTAACAGTGTCACACACACTCTCTCCACACAACACCTGCTCACACTCATCAAATCTGTCTGGATGATCAGGATACAGCTGAGGCTTTGTGTAAGTGCCAGCAATCACTGTGTTCCTCTCAGACAGGAGGAGGCGTTTATTCACTGTGTTCGAATCCAGAGTGAACTGATGGGAATCTGTTGGAGAGAAAACACATCACAATCAGGAAATATGAATCTGTCTGATATCCTGTGCAAAGCATCATTGTCCATGAAATAAAACATGTTCTCCAACCAATACGCCTTTATAGGTTGTTTGTCACTTTCCTGAAATACGACCCATAGGAGTGTTTACTATTAATATTACACATTTATTAAGCTTCAAAAAATATATATTTTTTAATTTAAGTGAATTTAAAAACAATCTTCACATAAACCCATAATAATAATGTTACATTTCATATGTACCTGTGCTCTTCCTACTGCATACGTTATAAATTATATATAGATTAATCCTTATTAGAGGTACTAAAGTTATTTAGTCAAGAGCAGCGCGTATTTAGTGAGCAATTACTTTTGTTCTTTACATTGTAATTTTAAGTGGTTACTGTCACTTTAAGATCTTCTGCTGTCGCACATGAAGCAGATCTCACATTTTCTCACACCTCGAAGTTCATTTAAGACGTTATTTAACTTTTTTAAGGCTGCTCTTATGAAGAAACTCTACAAAACTGGCATTTTGGCAAATTTGTGTTGTTCATTCAAGCGCAAAAGAGAACTCGAATCTGGCGTGTCGTGTGTTTCACATACAGCACGTTCTCTTTGCCTTGTTGCTCTTAAATGGTTTAAAAGCATTTGCATGAACAAAAGTGTGATCATATAATGTAATGCTAGCCAGGGGATTACAGAAAATACTGATGCTGCATAAAGAGAACTTTCTATTTAGGGCGATAGAAAGTGTATTAACTCAGCAACAGCACCAGTAACAACTCAGTAACAGCACCAGTCATGACCGCAAAGCCCTGCAAAGAGTCGTGCGCTTATCCGAGCATATCTCAGGGTCAGCTCTCCCGTCTCTGCAGGACGTCTACACCAAACGCTGCAAAGGTAGAGCTACTAAAATCATCAAGGACTCTAATCACCCTGCAAACCCTCATTTCACGCTGCTGCCATCTGGTAAGCGCTTCCGAAGCCTGATGGCCAAAACTGAGAGACTCAGGAGGAGCTTCTTCCCCCAGGCCATCAGACTCCTGAACTCAGTCACTTAACATCACGTGACTTCACTTCAGGATAAACATACTGTCATTGCACTGCACTTTCTGTTCTCGTTGTTACTGTGTAACAACCTGTTATAAACCTGTTTGCACATTATACTCTTTATACATTTGTTAACCACATATTTATAAGTCTACAGTTTACTCACTGCACAGTCTACTTCAATTATTTTATTCCACTTCTTTATTCTTATTTTATTTTATTTTTTTAACTTTTTTTTTTTTCTTCTACTTGACTTGATTATTATAATTCTATATATATATATATATATATATATATATATATATATATATATATATATATAGTACTTTTTATCCTACTTCTATTATAATTTCTTCCTTGTGGTTTTAACTGTGAATTTGCACTGTCCATGGAGCGGACCTGTTTACATTTCACTGCCGGTTGTATATTCTGTATATAACTGTGTATGTGACAAATAAAACTCTTGAATCTTGAGCTAAGTCTTCTCCTCCCATTTCTACCAGTGATGCTTGATTCAACTTACCACGCCCTGCACAGAGATCAACAGTGCAACTAGGTTGTAGGTTGCCAGGTCGAAGTCACAGACGTGTTGAAATTTGTATGATGTGTCTTTTTTTACAGTCTATGGATGTGTCGATCGTATGAGTAGGCGTTTCATACAAGGTCTGGCAACTGAACAACCTTGGAATAACATATTGATGTGATTATTTAAATAACGAGGTTTGGGCCATACATTTGGTCTCCGTAATCTCCGGTAATTTGTATGCGAAGTTAAGCCACCCCACGTGATACCACTCAGCCAATCAAGTCTGTGTTTTCAAGGCGATTAACTCTTTCATCTGTCTACACTGTAGTTGTGATGTTTATTGTTTGAGGCAAGTTACACATGAAAAGATGGTAGAAAGAAAATGAAAGATAGCAATACATGTAGAAAACAATGGGAGAGAAATATACAGCGCATCCGGAAAGTATTCAAAGCGCTTCACTTTTTCCACATTTTGTTATGTTACAGCTTTATTTCAAAATGCATTAAATTCTTATTTTTTTCCTCAATTCTACAAACAATACCTCATAATGACGACGTGAAAAAAGTTTGTTTACAATCTTTCCAAATTTATAAAAAAAATAAAATAAAATAAAAATCACATGCACATGAGTATTCACAGCCTTTTGCCATGACACTCAAAACTGAGCTCAGGTGTTCCTGTTTCCACTGATCATCCTTGAGATGTTTCTACAACTTGATTGGAGTCCACTTGTGGTAAATTCAGTTGATTGGACATGATTTGAAACGCACACCTGTCTATTCAAGGTCCCAGTGTTAACAGTGCATGTCAGAGCACAAACCAAGCCACTTAGTTCAAGATATCGTATGTAGACCTCCGAGACAGGATTGTATAGAGGCACAGATCTGGGGAAGGGTACAGACAAATTTCTGCAGCATTGAAGGTCCCAATGAGCAAAGGATGAGCACATCATCCTTAAATGGAAGAAGTTTGGAACCACCAGGACCCTTCCTAGCCAAACTGGCCGTCTAGCCAAACTGAGTGTTAGGGGAGAAGGGCCTTAGTCAGGGAGGTGACAAAGAACCCGATGGTCACTCTGACAGAGCTCCAGTGTTTCTCTGTGGAGAGTAGAGAACCTTCCAGAAGAACAACCATCGCTGCAGAACTCCACCAATCAGGCCATTATGGTAGAGTGGCCAAACGAAAGCCACTCCTAAGTAAAAGGCTGTCTGGAGTTTTGCCAAAAGGCACCTGAAGGACTCTCAGACCACCAGAAAAAAAATCCTCTGATCTGATGAAACTCTTTGGCCTGAATGGCAAGCATCATGTCTGGAGGATACCAGGCACTGCTCATCACTTGGACAATACCATCCCTACAGTGAAGCATGGTGGTGGCAGCATCATGCTGTGGGGATGTTTTTCAGCGGCAGAAACTGGAAGACTAGTCAGGATCGAGGGAAAGATGAATGGAGCAATGTACAGAGACATCATTGATGAAAACCTGCTCCAGAGCGCTCAGACTGGGGTGAAGGTTCCTCTTCTAACAGGACAACGACCTTAAGCACACAGCCAAGATAACAAAGGAGTGGCTACAGGACAACTCTGGGAATGTCCTTGAGTGGCCCAGCCAGAGCCCCATCCAACCTAATGGAGCTTGAGAGGGCATTTCAAACAAACTTCTTTCATGTTGTCATAAGGTGTTGTTTGTAGAATTAAGGGGGAAAAAAAATATGCATTTGATCAATTTTGGAATAAGGCTGTAAACGTAACAAAATGTAGAAAAAGTGATGCACTGTGAATACTTTCCGGATTCACTGTAAATGACTGAGACAGAGAAAAGAGAGATACAGATGAGAGCACTGGAGAAAGTTGAGAAAAAGACGAGTGAGATGGAGAGAAACAGGCGAGTGAGCAACACAGAGTAAGGAAGACATACAGGCGAGAGCGCCAGAGAAAGGGAGAGAAACATACGAGTGAGACGGAGAAAGGGAGAGAAACATACTGAGTGAGACGGAGAAGGAGAGATACAGACAAGAGCACTGGAGAAAGTTGAGAAAAAGACGAGTGAGAAGGAGAACAAAATATTTAACTACGTTCGTAGGCTTCAGTAAATAAACTTGTATTAGAAAGTGATTAATAAAAAATATTCTGCTTTATAAGGAAAAGAGACAGGGCAAGATAAGTAGAATGAGAGAAAAAGAAAGTGATGGAGATGAGGATAGAGCAGATATTGACAAATAATCTACTGCATGGTTTTAAATCGATTTCTCATCGTTTGGCTTTCAAACATCTTAAAATTCACATATGTTGATCAGAGAAATACATTTTTTCTTGGGGGACCATGCCCCCGAACCCCCCCAACTACCTAGCTTGTGTGTGTGTGCTCGTACATGCAGTATACGCCAAAAATAAAGCACCTTTGTCTGCTGACCAATTATACACTCACCTAAAGGATTATTAGGAACACCATACTAATACTGTGTTTGACCCCCTTTCGCCATCAGAACTGCCTTAATTCTACGTGGCATTGATTCAACAAGGTGCTGAAAGCATTCTTTAGAAATGTTGGCCCATATTGATAGGATAGCATCTTGCAGTTGATGGAGATTTGTGGGATGCACATCCAGGGCACGAAGCTCCCGTTCCACCACATCCCAAAGATGCTCTATTGGGTTGAGATCTGGTGACTGTGGGGGCCATTTTAGTACAGTGAACTCATTGTCATGTTCAAGAAACCAATTTGAAAGGATTCGAGCTTTGTGACATGGTGCATTATCCTGCTGGAAGTAGCCATCGGAGAATGGGTACATGGTGGTCATAAAGGGATGGACATGGTCAGAAACAATGCTCAGGTAGGCCGTGGCATTGAAACGATGCCCAATTGGCACTAAGGGGCCTAAAGTGTGCCAAGAAAACATCCCCCACACCATTACACCACCACCACCAGCCTGCACAGTGGTAACAAGGCATGATGGATCCATGTTCTCATTCTGTTTACGCCAAATTCTGACTCTACCATCTGAATGTCTCAACAGAAATCGAGACTCATCAGACCAGGCAACATTTTTCCAGTCTTCAACTGTCCAATTTTGGTGAGCTTGTGCAAATTGTAGCCTCTTTTTCCTATTTGTAGTGGAGATGAGTGGTACCCGGTGGGGTCTTCTGCTGTTGTAGCTCATCCGCCTCAAGGTTGTGCGTGTTGTGGCTTCACAAATGCTTTGCTGCATACCTCGGTTGAAATGAGTGGTTATTTCAGTCAAAGTTGCTCTTCTATCAGCTTGAATCAGTTGGCCCATTCTCCTCTGACCTCTAGCATCAACAAGGCATTTTCGCCCACAGGACTGCCGCATACTGGATGTTTTTCCTTTTCACACCATTCTTTGTAAACCCTAGAAATGGTTGTGCGTGAAAATCCCAGTAACTGAGCAGATTGTGAAATACTCAGACCGGCCCGTCTGGCACCAACAACCATGCCACGCTCAAAATTGCTTAAATCACCTTTCTTTCCCATTCTGACATTCAGTTTGGAGTTCAGGAGATTGTCTTGACCAGGACCACACCCCTAAATGCATTGAAGCAACTGCCATGTGATTGGTTGATTAGATAATTGCATTAATGAGAAATTGAACAGGTGTTCCTAATAATCCTTTAGGGGAGTGTAAGTTACTGATCCTACAAAGGTTAATTGAGTGACTTCTTCAAAACTTCAAGTTTCACAACATGAAACAAAAACATGTTATCTTAATAGTTCTGTCAAGTGAATTTGTGATTTAAACTTTGTAGGGAAGTTTTAATTATCCATGCAAAATAATATACATTACACACAGTGTGTGTTTGGACTGAATAAGGTGGTGCATGATCTTGGTACCTTGATAAGCAATTTGACAACATTGTAGTAAATGGTTTCTGTGCATCATAGCATGCTCATTAAGAAGCCATCAGACAAGATAATCCAGCGCAAATTAGTGCATAAAAAGTAAAAATTAAGCATTTGAACATAATTAGTGGGGGCAAGCCAAGTTCAAGCTCAATTCTCTCACTGTTCAATTGTTAAGATGTTTTGAGATTTATTATCTGTAAAATTGTTTGAGACTGTTAAGTCCAGATGAGAAACAGAAAAGGGGAAATTCAAACTGTTCCTCCCTTTGTTTTGTTTTTCTGAAGTTAAGCACTTTATTTGAACATACACAATTTTCACATTTTATTTATTTGATCTGAAATGTAGCCCTTTGATTTATTTAATGAGAGAACGTTATACTAATCTACGGTCATGTGTTCAGTTCTATGATGCGTGACAATAAATATTGTCAAAAGGTTTCTGAATTCATTTGATTTGACAGTCAGGTATTGATTACATGCAGATGTTGATACAACTACTAGGCTACTCAACCTCCTGAGGTCTTGGGTTCTTTTCTGACCCCAAAGGACGTTTGCTCAAATAAAAAATAAAAAGTTCCCTTTGTCCTAATGGCATGAGACTTTGTACCGTTGTCAACACTCTCTAGATCTACAAATAAAAAAATTAATTGGATTGACATCTGTTTTTCTGTTCGTGACACAAAAAAAAAGTCACACTCAGGGCTTAGAAAATGGACAAAATTCATCCTCAAAAACAGAAACAACACAGAACACACATACAGAAATAAAGTGGCACACTTCCAACAATGCATAAAACATCCACAATGCAAAATGATCATACACACACACACACACACAAACAGGAATACATTTGTTGTTGCTTGTTATTGCTGTTCAGTTCATTGCATTTTGATGCTCATGTTGTGTATTTTTACTCAATATGTAATATAACTGTTAATTTCTGTAAATTTTTGTTACAGTTAGTAACTGAAGTGTAGATTAAATTTGTAGAATTATAAGAAAATCAGATGTTTGAAACTTTTCTCTTGTTCCGGTTTGATTCTAATCATAATGTAATATTGAAAAAGATTTTCAGTACAAAAAATTGTTAAACTTTGACAAAAATTAATTTTAATTGTTATAATTGTGATTTCATAACATTTAGATATGAATCCAACTGAAAATACTTGTGAAAAGATGTCTTTCAGTCAGTCAAACAGCACATTGCAAATGGTGGAGCTCTGCAGCCATTTAATGGTAAACATCTTTTTATTTATTTTTATTTTTATTTTAAAACTGTATTTTCCAAAAGATGGGCAAAAATCTTACACTAAACCATGTCATCCCCATGAATGAAAGTTAGAAATTTGGGTCTTTATAAAATTAATTTTACATTTAAAAACAAATTGTGTGTGAAAATTAAAAAATTTATGTAAATTAAAAAATTATTATAAATACTCCAAAAACTGCACCGATGTTCAGTAAAAACATTAATAAACATTAAAATTACATTTGTTCTAAAAAAAACAAAAAAACAATTGTTTTGTTACAAAATTACATTTTGTTGCCTGGGGTCTGTGGAGACCCCAAAGACCCTGGAGTGTAATTAGCAAAAGAAGACCGTAGAAGTGATAAATATATATCACACTAACTAGTTAGACATTATGATCTTCCAGACCTTTGCTTCTGCTTGAAAAGAGAGAGATGTCAGTCGTTCACGAGCCTCTTCATTAGTGTTAAGGTGCCACACCCACGGAGCGCGCATTCTTTTGAGATTCAAATACTGACACCATCCATGAGAGTATCCCCACCCGGATCAACTCAAATAAACACATCAGGATTAGTGCATGTGCTTTACATGTTTTTGAGACGAGGTGAGGAATAATCCTGGAATAATTTACCTCTGCTGTTTATTTCTAAGAGCAACGGATTCAGCCGCTGATTGTGAGGTAAGTTTATTCTGTTAGTTTCTGTGAATATTAAACTGCAAAAAGACAGTTTAAATATGAATCCTGCTGCAACATAAAATGTCATACACTGTTTAGACAAGATTTATTTGGCCTGTTTTTGACAGATTATGAAGTGTTTACTGAAATTGTTACGTCCCAGGACATATGTGTTTGTTTTACAATTATGGTGTATGTGTCATTCATTGATGTACTGTGTGTTATTGTCAATGGACCCAACGGCCTGCTGGCAGTTGTAGTTTTTATGTGTGTTCTACCCCATTTCCTGTGCTCCTCCCTGTCCTAATCTAGGTGATGGGGCCTACCAGCTGCTCCTCATCACTGTCAGAAGGAGCCAGTATTTAAGCAGAACAGGAGAGCAAGCCAAAGAGAGATTCCTTCTCCCAGGAGCATGAGAGGTTGTGACCTTGCTAGTCCCAGAGTATTGCTTTTGTTGTGTCTTAAGCTTAAATGGGTGTTATTGCTGTAGTGTGCAGCTTTTATGTGTTAAGCTTAAACTTAGCCACAACACATTTAAGTTTGATTTTGTGCGCCCAGCTTTTAAGTCACTTGCCTGTTATGTTGAAGCAGTAGGGAGGCGGGGGCCATTTTTCTTTGTTCTCATTCTCTCCTGTTTTTGGTTAGTAGGGAAGTAAGGTAAGAGTGTTGGTGTTTATTTGTATTTATTTTGTGCAGGTTAATTAGATTCCATACCACTAGGTAGTGATCCTAACCATGCACCCTAACCCTAACACGAACCTTTCCATTCTTTAAAAGAATCAACTTTGAAAGATTGATTGTGTTGATTGTTTCACTTTCAGTGTCTGTAAAACATCCTAAATTAAATAAACCGGGAAAAAAAAAAAAAAAGTTATTTTACAGGTATTTCCTGCATTATTATGATCAAACACCTTCATTGTTGTTTAAAAAAAAAAAAAAAAAAAAAAAAAAAAAAAAAAAAAAAAAAAGGGGTAAAATGACTGGCAGCATATGGCTGCCAAAAAAACATAAAATTAAAGTAAAATATGCTAATTTAAAGTGTAAGCAAATCATGCATGATTGTGGACTCTTTTTCATTTGAAGTAAACCACTTATTACATACCATGTTATTGGTATCTGACTTCCATGAAGTTCTTGAGACACTAGGCCATTCTCAACATATCTGAACATTCCCGAGATGGTCTTATCTGCTTTTTCGGTCCCGATTCTTGTTCTTTTTGCACGTTTCACACATTTTGGAGAAACAGTCATTGCTTTTCCTGGTTCCTTTGCACTTACGGCTATTTTCAGTCCCGTGTTTCGGTCCTAATTTTCACTGAAAAAAAGAACCAGTATCAGGACAGAAGTATAAGAAAATGATCAAAGAGAAGTCAAAGTCCAAATTTCAACCACTTTTGAAATCAATTCTCGTCTTTTCATGCATAAAAATGGACATGGAAGTTTACTGTGCGTTTGTGCTCTTCAAGTAATCTCTGTCTTCGATGGACCTTTTCATTATGATTCTTTCCAGTATGTCAACTGTTTTTGATGAGTATTTCTGCTTTTTAAATGTTCCTTTACATCTGCCTCTACTGTACTTTGATTATTGACCCGGCATTGGTGTTTTGTCTGCTTTATCCAAATTATCAACTCTACTTGTCTGAGTTTTTGGGTATTTCTATAGTTCCCGTACTTTTGATTGACCAGCCTTTATCATGGTGGAGTGCAACCTCATTGATGAACACACGGAAGAGGAACTTGAATTTCTCTACGGGGATAGGCACCATTACACAGATGTAGAAAATAAAAAAAATCTGCTCGACGTGTTCTACAGCCATGCGGATGTGGACGATTTCCTGAGGGACGGAGATGTCCACATCCCCCTTTTCCCCACTGCGGTGGACCGTTCAAAGGATTCTATCAACTATGCCCATGACATCGATGGCATTGTCATTGAGCTGAGGGAAATCACCGCACTCAAGGCTTCCCTTCATTACTTGCTGTTGACCAAGGTTGTCGGTGTTAACCTTCAAACTCATTGGCACTCCCTGAAGAAACACCTACCTCTCCAGCGATTTCAGCGCTGACGGGATATCTACCATAAAAAAGACCTTTGGGCACACCTTAGGGTTTGTCGACGGTGGATACCTTTGAACATATGCTGCGTCACTGCAGAGAAAATCAATCCAAACCCAGCGTTCAGAACCGAGGTGTCAGCGAGAGGCAACGCTGCGCAAGTGATCAGTTCTGTCATTCATGTCTTCACATCGAAATTAAAGGCACTGCCAGACAAAGAAATGCAGCGTCCAACTGTACTGAAGAACAACCTCAACGACCTGATCCGCATGAACATCGTAAGTGACGACCAAAACTTCATACTTGACATCTTTATGCAGGCCGTACGAGAAGTTGACCAGGATCCCATGCAGAGAATACAAATTTTTCTCTCCAAGTTTGGACAAAAACAAACCGTCCCACTTGAACTAGCGTCTTTGGTGAGCAGGCAAGGAGTGGAGAGCTTAACATGCCACGTGGCATGTACCCTGTCCGGGAAGGACCCCCGGCTAGATCTCATGTGGTCACGCTACGGGCTCCAAACAGTTGTGAGCCGCAGGGGAACCTGTAAAATTTGTAATTTGTATGAAGAAATTTGCCTGACAACAGTGGACTCGAGGGAGGAACTGAAAGTCAAGAATATATAAACCATTTGCAAACGCTTGTGAGACATTCTGGACTGCCCAGATGTCAGCTTTTGGCATTATGGTCCTATAATCCTGAGCTCAGAGCTCTTTTGATTCTCTATTAAATCGATTTCATTTATTTACGAGTAGCGTCTTTCTTTGGCCTGGCAAATCAACGGACTGGGGAAAGAATATTTCCAACAATTTGGAGGGCACCGGATTTGCCACAAACTTTCATAGAGCGCGAGGACGAGGTGACACCACCAATAATTAAATTGTATGTAATATTGTAACGAATTGGCAAAATATAAAAAAAAAAATTATAGTTGAAATAATAGGTAAATAAAAATAATAAAGCATAAAATGGGGACGTATAAAGACAGCTGGGGAAGGATTTGTGAGTTGGTGTTGGCCCAGACAGAACCAAAAGACAGGAAAAGAAAGAAAAGGAAATTAGGAAAAATTGGGAATTGTTGGCAAATTATAGAAGGTGGGATGAAGATACTAAGGATAAAGGGAATTTAGCTGGGATAATAAGGAGGAAGAAAAAAGAGCAAACAGTAAACTGGACTCCAAAAAGAAAGGAAAGAGAGAATTGTTCAGTATGGTCAAAGCGGAAAATAGATAAGGAACATGGAATGAAGAATGCTAGGGAAGATTAAATTGGACAACAGAAGCCGAAATGACATTCATAGACCTTAAAAGATCACTAGAGAGTTGCAGGTGGCAGATTATGGCAAGGTTTTCTACTTGGACGTCAGTGAAAATGGTAACGGTAATGGTACTAGCGGTGTACTTTACCAGAAGGACAATCAACAAAGGAGGGTGTTATCTTATCTGAGTGCTCTTTGGAGGTTATTGAGCAGAAACAACCCCCTTGTGCTCGCTTTGTAGCTGGTTTAGCTAAGATGATAATTAAAGCAGAGCATATTGTAATGGACCACCCATTGAAAGTACTATCAAACCACTCTGTGGTATCATTTATAACATCCTCTGCATTTTCTTTCTCCGCACTAAGACAACAAAAGATGATAAAAATAGTGACAGCCCCAAATATTATACACATGCACACCGGAGTGAATATGGCAGGGTTAATGGGAGAAGGAGAACCACATAACTGTGAGCCAATCGCTGAGACAGATAAGAGAGTAAGACCAGATCTGACTGGAACTGCATTGTCTGGGAGGTATTAAATTTGTTCAGTGATGGATGTTGTTTAAGAACAAAGGATGGAACACTTTCCGCAGCATTTGCTGTAGTGAGGATGGTAGGGGAACAGGGAACAGTGGTGGCAGCTGAGAAGCTGGAAGGACGGCAGTCAGCACAAAGGGCAGAATTCTTAGGACTGATAGAAGCGTTACAGGCAGGAAAGGGTCAACATCTATTGCGACTCTGCCTATGCTGTCTCGGCGGCCTTAACTGAACTACCTGGGTGGGCAAGGTGTGGGTTTGTAACCTCAACAGGTAGGCCAATAAAACATGCTGAGGAAGCAGTGCTATTGTTGAAATATGTAATGCTTCCTGAGCAAGTAGCTATAGTAAAGTGTGCAGCGCACACTGGGGGAACGGATATGATAGCGTTGGGTAACGCTGCAGCGGACGAGACGGCAAAACAAACAGCTGGATATACCGCTCACCAGCTAATGGTGATTTCTTGTGATGAACTGACTGACATAGCAAAAGAATTAACTGTTGATTTCATTCTCAGTGAACAGCAACGAGCTGCAGCAGAGGAGAAGTCTCAGTGGATAAGCAAAGGGGGAAAGGTAAACAAGACTGGCCTGTGGACAGGACCAGGGGGTAAACCTACCCTGCCAGCAAGTACTGCAGTCAGTATACTGAAGAAGGCACATAGCCTTGCACACAGCAGTGAGCGAGACATGACTAGAAGAATGACAGCCTGGTGGCACCCATTCATGCCACATCTAATTAGCAGCACTATAGCTAATTGTAAGATCTGCCAAGAACACAATGTCAAACCAGCATTGAAACCAGGAACTGGCCATTTTCCAACAAATCAGGGTCCAGGCCACGAAGTGGTTATGGATTTCACTGATATGATAGTTCCAGTTAATGGGAAAAGGTATCTACTGGTGTTGGTAGATGCATACAGTGGATGGCCTGAAGCATACCCTTATAAGAAAGAGGATGCTGTCTCAGTGGTAAAATGTTTGGTGAATCAGTACATACCACGCCATGGGTTTACTAAATTGATTAGATCAGACAATGGCACGCATTTAAAAAATTACCATTTAGAGCAGGTCGAAAACGCTCTTGGACTGAAACATAGGTATGGTGCCGTGTGGCACCCCCAAAGCCAGGGGAAGGTTGAACGTATGAATTTGACGATAAAACAAAAATTGGCAAAAATGTGTGACACCATGGGAATTAATTGGGTAAGTGCACTGCCTGTTGCTCTGATGTCAATCAGGTGCAGCATCAACAGATCAACTGGGCTGACACTATTTGAATTGGTGACAGGTAGGCAGTTTCAGGGCCCTGGGCACCATTCAATCCATCAGCAGGCACAGTGTCCCCACAAAATCACTTTGATAATGTGAAGGCTGTAATTCAATTGTTGGCACTTTCTGTGGGGAAAACAAACAAGGAACTGGTCGACACCCCGGAAAATCAGACAGGAGTGGAGAAGTGGGTAAGACTGAGACGGATGAGACAGAAATGGTTTGACCTAGATGGTCTGAACCTTTAAGGGTCAAGGCCAGAACTAGCCATTGTGTCCAACTAGCGGGTAAGGGAAAAACTTGGTTCAATTTGTCTACATGTGTTAACTGTGATCCACCGTCTAGGTCACTGGACGAGACGAGGGTTGACCTGAATACAGGTCAAAGAGAGGGAGTAGAGGAAAAGGACACACAGGAGCAGGACCAAGGGACTGAAGGAGACCACACTGCCCCAACTTTGCAGTGTCAAACAAAGCAGAGAAAAAAATCAGTTTTCGATAATTCAAAGAGAGGGGGATTTGTTAGAAATTCGTGAGCATATTCCCATTGGACATTGCATAAGTGCTGATTATGTGTTGGGGGGTGGGAGTAGCTAAACAGATCAGAGAGAAATACGGGTAGAGCAACTATAAAAGAACATTTCTACACCTGGACAGTGTGTAGAAACGAGACACGGGACAAAACGCATTTTTCAATTAGTAACAAAGCGGTGGTGTAGGGAGCTACCCACCTACAGCAATTTGAAAAAGAGTTTGGGGATCCTCAGAGACAAGTGTAGGGAAACACACACATAAGTTATTGCGCTACCACGAATTGGGTGTGGGCGGGATAAGTTAAGATATAGAGAAGTGGTGAGAATAATTGAGGAAGTATTCAAGGACGGAGACATCCAGGTAATACTCCTCACAAGAAAATGATTCTAGGAGAGAGGTGGTGGGTACTAGGATTGTTGGGAATAGTGGGGGTTATAATTACTGCAATAATTCAAGATTCAAGATTCAAGAGTTTTATTTGTCACATACACAGTTATATACAGAATATACAACCGGCAGTGAAATGTAAACAGGTCCACTCCATGGACAGTGCAAATTCACAGTTAAAAACACAAGGAAGAAATTATAATAGAAATTATAATAGAAATAGGATAAAAAAATATATATATATATATATATATATATATATATATATGTCTGTATCTGTAGAATTATAAATAATCAAGTCAAGAGAAAAAAAGGTAACAAATAAGGATAAAGTGGAATAAAATAATTGAAGTAGACTTTGCAGTGAGTAGACTGTAGACTTATAAATATGTGGTTAACAAAATGTATAAGAGTATAATGTGCAAACAGGTTTATAACAGGTTGTTACACAGTAACAACGAGAACAGAACAATAACCTTTCAATTCCACAGGACTGAGGATGAGTATGATGACTGTGAAGGGATGGGCATTTGGATGAGTTATGATCTCAGAGATCAAGAGAGGGAATTGAAGGGAATAATAGTTTGGAATGTTCGAGGTTGTGTTGGGGTGTTTATTTCTAATGATAGTTTAAAATGTTTCAAATTGTATTGACATGTTCTTTTCCATTCAAACATAAAGTTACTGTTTTTAATTCTGTAGCAAACCTTTTCTGACTAAAACAAAGAACAATGCACCCAGGGTGAAGAGTCCAAGACTGAAACTGTTGATTTATCTGTTTACCAGAAAAGTTACAGATAGAAAGGGATGGGGCAAGGGGGTTCTTGTTTTTTGTGTGCAGACTACTGATTGCTATGAAGTAACAGATGAAGAAATTTGCCTGACAACAGTGGACTCGAGGGAGGAACTGAAAGTCAAGAATATATAAACCATTTGCAAACGCTTGTGAGACATTCTGGACTGCCCAGATGTCAGCTTTTGGCATTGTGGTCCTGTAATCCTGAGCTCAGAGCTCTTCTGATTCTCTATTAAATCGATTTCATTTATTTACGAGTAGCGTCTTTCTTTGGCCTGGCAAATTAACGGACTGGGGGGGAAAGAATATTTCCAACAACACCCAGTGTCCACATGCCGGTCACCAAACACCCAGTGACCAGGGTGACTGCCACCTGCGGGGTTCACAATAAGAGTAATTTGAAAATGATTCTTCAAAGGGCCGTATTAGCTATATCAAATGCATGGATGACCTGGCCAGGAAATCACAGTGCCGAACCCATGCAAGGATCGAGGCAGTTTTCCTGATAAAGAAAGGAACACATCCCAGCATGTCTAGAGGAAGGGACTTTTTAACCACCAGCTCTTCACCTGCTGCTGGAGCAGGCGCCAATGATCCTCCCCTTTCCAGAGGACAATTCCCATAGGTTGGAGCTCATGCGACACATGGTGAAACTCTGTTGCCGTGCATCTGACCAGCACCCTCAAAAGAGGCTGTTAAAGAATTCACACAACAAAGGGAGTACAAGAACAGCTGGATGACTTTGCAGATGGAGCTTGTCTCTTGAGGAGCTGTTCTTTGGAAGGCTATTTCTATCCTCCATCTAGGCCTTCGCCATCAGCCTCGGGACCCTCTCCACAGATCCAAACAACCTTACCAAGAAGAAGAGGTTTCCTGGGACTGTCCCTGTCCGGTGAGTGCCAGCCTGTCAAGTCTCCACCACTGGATCAAGATCTGGATGTGCGACACAATACAAAGGCTGAGAATAGAAGCGGATATTTCCCTTCACCACGACACGCTTGAGGCTGGGGCCGGCTGTCATCGGAGAGGCGCTCGTGCGGTCATCACCATCTGACCTGCATGACATAAACGCAGGGAATCTCGATCCAAAGCCTGAAAGGTGATGCTCCTCCTGCTGTTTGCTGGTCGGGTGCCGGACAGTCG
>JAGHMJ010000027.1:3058228-3127360 GCA_018749465.1 Paracanthobrama guichenoti
CTATCGCTGGTGTTCATCACTAATGTTCGAGCCCGCTGGTGTTCATCACCACTGCTCCCATCGCCTATGTTCATCAGCCAATGTTCCCACGCTGGTGTTCATCACCAATGTTCTATCGCTGGTGTTCATCACTACCGTCCTATCGCTTGTGAAATTATCACTAACAACCTATCGCTGGTGAAACATCACTGACAAATTTATCGCAGGAAAACATCACTAATAAACGATCGCTGGTGTTCATCACTACGTTCAATCACCAGTGTTCATTACACTTGGTGTTCATCACTGGTCAGGTTTCTATCGCTGGTGTTCATCACTAATGTTCTATCGCTGGTGTTCATCACTAATGTTCTATCGCTTCAAAGTGTTCATCACTAATGTTCTATCGCTGGTGTTCATCACTAATGTTCTTACTGGTGTGTTCTATCGCTGCGTGGGCCCATCACCACGTCCTCAGGTCGCTGGTGTTCATCACTGGCCATATCCACCAATGTCCTCTACTAATGTGGTGTTCATCACCACGTCCTATCACTGAGTGTTCATCACTAATGTCCTATCACTGGTATTTCATCACTAATGTTCTATCGCCGTGTGTTCATCAACTGTCGTTCTATCACTAGTGTTCATCACCAACGCCTTGTAGCCGCGTTCATCACTAATGTTCATCGCCCGTCGCTGGTGTTCATCGCTAACTGACAAAGAATCTGTTCATCGCCGTGTTCATCACTAATGAAATACCTCTATCGTCTGGTGTTCATCACTAATGTTCTATCGCTAGTGATGAACACCATCACTAATATCATTAGTGATCACTAATATCCTAGGAATAATAGGTGATGTTCATCAGCTTATAGAACAATATGATGAACACCAGCGAGAACATTCATGATAGAACGTTAGCGAGATAGAAATAATTGTGCTATAGGAACGTTAGTGATGAACACTAAGTGATAGAACATTAGTGGGATGAAACACAGTGATAGAACATTAGTGATGAACACTAACGACGAGAACATTAGTGATGAACACTAACGCAGCGAGAACATTAGTGTGATGAACACTAGCGATAGAACGTTAGTGATGAACACCAGTGATGAAACACTAGCGGTGATAGAACATTAGTGATGAACACTCAGTGATAGAACGCTAGTGATGAACACCAGTGATAGAACATTATTGATAGGAACACCAATGATGAGAATGTAGAACGTTAGTGATGAACACCCGCGATAGAACGTTAGTGATGAACACTAGTGATGCGATAGAACATTAGTGATGAACACTCAGCTTATAGGACATTAGTGATGAGCACCAGTGATAGGACATTAGTGATGGCTCAGTCTGTCAATGTTAAATTCTGTTTTGATTTTACAGGGTTGATGAACACCGTGCTTTTATCCAGAGGAGAATGGCTAATGAAGCCCCTCTTCACTAATAAACGCTAATGCTGCCATCAAAGGTTTTGAGTATACAAGGCGAAAAATTTAATTTTATTCAAGTGCTGTAGACAATGGACTCTTTTTATGCTCGATTTTGAGCAAAGGCTAGAGGGGAAAATGTCTGCAGCTCAAATTAAATAAAAATGGGAAAACCTTAAAGGTGGAGTAAGTGTTATTTCAAAAATGCTTTATAAAAGGCGGAGTGCCAAACAAACTTGTAGCCAATCAGCAGTAAGCGTGTCTACTAATGATGGTGAGAAGAGAGCGCAGTGCACGTCATTATTCAAAGACACGACACACAGGACGGACATTAGCCGAGCAATGACAGAAAGAGAGAGATAAAAGAAAAAAGGGGAAAATGTCTGTGGAACAAAAGAAGGCTTACGATCAGGCAAGAAGTATCAGCTTCCAGCACTGGAGAGAACTCGAGGAGCGAAGGCCTGCAAAAGGTTGCTTTATTTCTTCTCTAGAGGCGAGTAACATTGGTTTTGCTTTGTTTCACAGAACTAATATATGCTGGCTTTTGCTTGAATATGCTCGTGTGTCATGTTCACTTGTTTGTCCATTTGAGATCGTATTGTTGTTCACTTCAGCGATGATAAAGACCCGTTCATTTCACACCGCCTGGAGCGCATCTAAACCTCCTCACTGTCTGTTTCCAAGCGCCAGCTCACAAAATGTGTCCGACAAGTAAGATACTATACTCCTAATATATGCTTGTTTCCTCTTTTCATGATCGCTATAACTCTCTAATCTGGTCATAATTGTAAAATGTTTGTTAGTTGGTCTGTCGTGCAATCGGGTTCATGAGAACGGTTTGTGTTTTTGTGTGATCGCTATAACTCTCTAATCTGGTCATAACGGTAAAATTGTGTTGGTTTCGTGGTGATCGGGTTCATCGGGTTTGTGTTTATGTGATCTCTAATCTAATCTGGTCATAATTGTAATATGTTCATTAGTTGGTCTGTCGTGCTTGTGCTGTTGAGTTGTTAATGAGAACGGTTTGTGTTTTTTGCGATCACTATAACTAGATCACTAGATGGCGGCAAACACTGAAAAAAAATTATTTTGTCTGTATCACCTTGTATGCAAGATTTATTCAAATGGTCCTGAAGGGAGGACTACAGAAATTCAAGTTCAAGTTTCAAGTTTATTTGTCATTACACATGTACAAGTACAGTATAACGAAATGAAATTTGGAGCAAGCCTCCGGCCATGCCAATTATTCAGGCGCCGCCACACGCTCTCCAGAAATACAAGAATGCAGTTTAGCAAGCATTACATAGCAAACACAACAAAACATAACATAACACAGTACACGTGGTCACGTGATGGGATTTTTGTATGGAGTGGGAGAGGAGATAGATAAGGACAGGCAGGCAGACGGATGGAGGGGGCTGGGATCGGGATCGGGTGTGTATGAAAGAGTGAGTCTGAGATTGTGTTGTTTTCGAGTTCAGTTCTATGGTTTGTCCTTGAAGGGAGATAAGGCAGTGCACAGGGGAAGATAGCAGACCAAGCTGTCAGGCTGACCTCCCAACCGAGAGATAGGGACAAGTGAGGTTCGGGTCAGGCAAATACAATTTTTTAATCCACTTGATGATCTTCGGTAATTTGTCCGGATCATAATCAATCAATCAGTTCTGGTCCTCAGCACTCGCGTCCGGTCCGTGCAGTTTCCCTAGACATTACGTCCAGCCTCATGGCCAGACCGGTTACAGTCCATAAAGTTCACCGATCTGATCCCCGATGGAGCCCACTTTCCTGCGTATCCGCAGTCCGGACTGGGCGTTGTTACGGTTCAGTTCCTCAATCTGTATCACTCTCTGATCTAATTCCTTCAAACGGTCACACACAGCCCCGAAGCATTCTTTAATTTCCACAGACAGCGGCTGGGTGAATTTGCTTGCAGCTGTCTTACCAACCTTCCGATAGGTCAGGGCAATCCCAAAGCCAAAGAATAGGAACCCCGCCATCAATAATCCAATCATGTATAAATCTTCCGCATCCTCCACGGACAGAGCCTCCAGGCACAGGACTTGCCAGTTGTTCCATGCGTCCATCACGTACCCTCTGCAGCAAAGGTCCCGTCCGGCAGGTGGGTTCTCCCGGGGCACCCTTCCTTTGTGAGAAAATCCTATCGATCGCGCTGATTGACCAGTTAATCAATTCCATTTCAGTATTTTCAGGAGTCCAGCAAGCAGCGGGTCGGAGAGAAAGAGAAAAAGACAAAATACCAAAGCGCCAGAGCACAGCGGGAGCAGAGAGAAAACACGTCTGCACTGTATGAGACAGAAGGGAGAAAACGTATGAGACAGAAGGGAGAAAATTCAAGTTCAAGTTCGAGAGTTCTGGAAATTCAATTGATGGTGAGCCCCCATGGATCTGGACACTAGGGGGGTATTCCAGAAAGCAAGGTTAACTTACCGTCACATATACCCTGAACTCTCGGTTGATTAACCCAAACCTTACTGGAGGTATGCTGGTTCCAAAAACACGTCCGGGAGTAAGTTCAGCCAACCCAGAGTATGTTCCTGGTTAACACACAAGACATTCTCAACAGAGCGACAAATCGATGATTCACCATGGAAACAGACGCTAAGAAAGAGTGCACCATTCTACTTCCTCTTCTTTTGTTTAATGGCGAGTTACGTAACCTACTTAGTGCACATCGCCACCTATTTCGTCATTTTTTCAATGTCTTCATTTAATAAGTAATCTTTATTCACTGAGAATAAGGATTATATTGTTTGTTTGATGCTAATTAATTGAATGCAGAGCCATGTGTGAGATGACAATAAATTTATTTGAATTGAATTAACATTTAAACTTATTTTTAATTATTAATATATTAATAATTAATTATTAATATATAATATTGTATATTAAATAACTGAAACAAATTTAGTTATATTAATAAGTATATTAATTATGCTCTCCTTGTTTACAAGATACAGTTGCATTGTCAGATTTTGAAATGATTTTAATGTACTCAATAAATCCAAGTAAAATTCAATGACAAAATTTAACTTAAGAAATAAGATTATGTAAACAGTCATCAGTTCCTCCACTACATAAAACCAAGAGAAGTTATTCTCTATATCAGTGTCATTGATACGCGTGTCTGAAATTGGATTCATTTAAATTGAGACTTTGGTTATCTGCCCGTGGATGGCCTCAGTAAGTCATTGCAGCAGAGTGCCAATAGCACACAAACACTAACAAATACAATATGAGTGTATGGATTTCATTATGTTATCAAATAAATACACATTGCTGAAGAGCTGATGACCAAAATACTCTTTTCACCTTGTTCTCATTCTAGTGACTCTGGAGCAGGACACTCACAGGTACAAGCTTCTGCTAAAACATTCAGGAAAGTGAGGAGTGTGCCTGAACAACCATGGCCATATGAAGCATCATTGGAGAGGTACTGCAGTCATGTATAACTGAGTGACCTTTCCCTACTATTACACAATGCTGATATTAGTTACAATTTATAAAAACGAATGCCGTTTAATCAAACAGACCTGCAATAGAACCACCTTCATTCAATGTTTAGTTTTTGCTCCTACTAACTATACACAGTGATAACTGTAAGAGGCATTTAACCAATAAACTACTCGAACTAGTTCACTGGTATAAATGAGCATTCACCTGAGCAGTGAAAAAGGTCAAAGGTCATCGTATAGCTCACATGGGTCGCTCATCTCTGAACTGTCACTTGATGCAGAAGAAGCTCATGAGAGTGTTTGACATCCTCTCTTTGAAACATCACACTTCATCATTTACTCTATTTGCTCTGCTGAAAGTGAAGTTTATTAATATATTGAATTATTAGTGTTGATTCCAGCACTGAGAGCAGCAGCGGGACGATCACATGACAGATAGAGAAAGAAAACACTGACATTATTCACCACAACACTCTCACAAAACACTACATGATGAATTCAGACCATGGTATTACCACAGTTTCATCATGTCTGAGACTTTCTAGATCAATTTGACAAAAAGTACTTTTTATTCTGATACATTTTAATGAAAGGTAAGTTTGATAGCAATAAAACATGATTTATGTGACTCTACAATAAGAGTGACTGAAACAGTTTGAGAAAAGCACAGACACACACCGTCACTCATCGTGACACACACGTTTGTTTTTGTGAATTGTGGGGACATTGCATAGGCATAATGTTTTTTATACCGCACAAACTGACATGTTATTTCACTGACAGAAGTTCAGCTGTAGTATTAATGTCATGAAGAGAAAATAAGAGACTCTATAACATCTCACTGTCACTGATTCATCATGAGCTCAAAGCATTATGGGTAGAATCTCTCATCAGTCTATTCTGATTCATCAACACAGTATCACTGATGATCCATAACCAACATAAAACCCAGGATAGAGCGGCTGAGTGAATGTGGTCTGGACTGTGTGGATGAGGCTCATTGTGTCTCCAGAGACGCTGTGGAAGGACAGAGTTCCTGCGCTGGGATCCACATACACCCTACTCTATAGATATCATCATGTACTCCTCTACTGTGATCTGTTCTACTGCTGATGGGCTCTACAGGGAGATCAGTCCTTATCTTATTGTGTATGAATAAGTAACTGGAGGAAGAGCAGAGCAAACTCCAGGACTGATCATTACATCCAAACACGCACTCAAAACACTTTCCCTTCCTGCTCATGCTCTTATATGACACTGATATACACACATATCCACTCCACTCAACCTCCCAGTAACAGTGTCCACACACACTCTCTCCACACAACACCTGCTCACACTCATCAAATCTGTCTGGATGATCAGGATACAGCTGAGGCTTTGTGTAAGTGCCAGCAATCACTGTGTTCCTCTCAGACAGGAGGAGGCGTTTATTCACTGTGTTCGAATCCAGAGTGAACTGATGGGAATCTGTTGGAGAGAAAACACATCACAATCAGGAAATATGAATCTGTCTGATATCCTGTGCAAAGCATCATTGTCCATGAAATAAAACATGTTCTCCAACCAATACGCCTTTATAGGTTGTTTGTCACTTTCCTGAAATACGACCCATAGGAGTGTTTACTATTAATATTACACATTTATTAAGCTTCAAAAATATATATATTTTTAATTTAAGTGAATTTAAAAACAATCTTCACATAAACCCATAATAATAATGTTACATTTCATATGTACCTGTGCTCTTCCTACTGCATACGTTATAAATTATATATAGATTAATCCTTATTAGAGGTACTAAAGTTATTTAGTCAAGAGCAGCGCGTATTTAGTGAGCAATTACTTTTGTTCTTTACATTGTAATTTTAAGTGGTTACTGTCACTTTAAGATCTTCTGCTGTCGCACATGAAGCAGATCTCACATTTTCTCACACCTCGAAGTTCATTTAAGACGTTATTTAACTTTTTTAAGGCTGCTCTTATGAAGAAACTCTACAAAACTGGCATTTTGGCAAATTTGTGTTGTTCATTCAAGCGCAAAAGAGAACTTCGAATCTGGCGTGTCGTGTGTTTCACATACAGCACGTTCTCTTTGCCTTGTTGCTCTTAAATGGTTTAAAAGCATTTGCATGAACAAAAGTGTGATCATATAATGTAATGCTAGCCAGGGGATTACAGAAAATACTGATGCTGCATAAAGAGAACTTTCTATTTTAGGCGATAGAAAGTGTATTAACTCAGCAACAGCACCAGTAACAACTCAGTAACAGCACCAGTCATGACCGCAAAGCCCTGCAAAGAGTCGTGCGCTTATCCGAGCATATCTCAGGGTCAGCTCTCCCGTCTCTGCAGGACGTCTACACCAAACGCTGCAAAGGTAGAGCTACTAAAATCATCAAGGACTCTAATCACCCTGCAAACCCTCATTTCACGCTGCTGCCATCTGGTAGCGCTTCCGAAGCCTGATGGCCAAAACTGAGAGACTCAGGAGGAGCTTCTTCCCCAGGCCATCAGACTCCTGAACTCAGTCACTTAACACCACGTGACTTCACTTCAGGATAAACATACTGTCATTGCACTGCACTTTCTGTTCTCGTTGTTACTGTGTAACAACCTGTTATAAACCTGTTTGCACATTATACTCTTTATACATTTGTTAACCACATATTTATAAGTCTACAGTTTACTCACTGCACAGTCTACTTCAATTATTTTATTCCACTTCTTTATTCTTATTTTATTTTATTTTTTTAACTTTTTTTTCTTCTACTTGACTTGATTATTTATAATTATATATATTATATATATATATATATATTATATATATATATATATATATATATATATATATATATAGTATATATATTTATCCTATTTTTTTATCCTACTTCTATTATAATTTCTTCCTTGTGGTTTTAACTGTGAATTTGCACTGTCCATGGAGCGGACCTGTTTACATTTCACTGCCGGTTGTATATTCTGTATATAACTGTGTATGTGACAAATAAAACTCTTGAATCTTGAGCTAAGTCTTCTCCTCCCATTTCTACCAGTGATGCTTGATTCAACTTACCACGCCCTGCACAGAGATCAACAGTGCAACTAGGTTGTAGGTTGCCAGGTCGAAGTCACAGACGTGTTGAAATTTGTATGATGTGTCTTTTTTTACAGTCTATGGATGTGTCGATCGTATGAGTAGGCGTTTCATACAAGGTCTGGCAACTGAACAACCTTGGAATAACATATTGATGTGATTATTTAAATAACGAGGTTTGGGCCATACATTTGGTCTCCCGTAATCTCCGGTAATTTGTATGCGAGTTAAGCCACCCCACGTGATACCACTCAGCCAATCAAGTCTGTGTTTTCAAGGCGATTAACTCTTTCATCTGTCTACACTGTAGTTGTGATGTTTATTGTTTGAGGCAAGTTACACATGAAAAGATGGTAGAAAGAAAATGAAAGATAGCAATACATGTAGAAAACAATGGGAGAGAAATATACAGCGCATCCGGAAAGTATTCAAAGCGCTTCACTTTTTCCACATTTTGTTATGTTACAGCTTTATTTCAAAATGCATTAAATTCTTATTTTTTTCCTCAATTCTACAAACAATACCTCATAATGACGACGTGAAAAAGTTTGTTTACAATCTTTCCAAATTTATAAAAAAATAAAATAAAATAAAAATCACATGCACATGAGTATTCACAGCCTTTTGCCATGACACTCAAAACTGAGCTCAGGTGTTCCTGTTTCCACTGATCATCCTTGAGATGTTTCTACAACTTGATTGGAGTCCACTTGTGGTAAATTCAGTTGATTGGACATGATTTGGAAACGCACACCTGTCTATTCAAGGTCCCAGTGTTAACAGTGCATGTCAGAGCACAAACCAAGCCACTTAGTTCAAGATATCGTATGTAGACCTCCGAGACAGGATTGTATAGAGGCACAGATCTGGGGAAGGGTACAGACAAATTTCTGCAGCATTGAAGGTCCCAATGAGCAAAGGATGAGCACATCATCCTTAAATGGAAGAAGTTTGGAACCACCAGGACCCTTCCTAGCCAAACTGGCCGTCTAGCCAAACTGAGTGTTCGGGGGAGAAGGGCCTTAGTCAGGGAGGTGACAAAGAACCCGATGGTCACTCTGACAGAGCTCCAGTGTTTCTCTGTGGAGAGTAGAGAACCTTCCAGAAGAACAACCATCGCTGCAGAACTCCACCAATCAGGCCATTATGGTAGAGTGGCCAAACGAAAGCCACTCCTAAGTAAAAGGCTGTCTGGAGTTTTGCCAAAAGGCACCTGAAGGACTCTCAGACCACCAGAAAAAAAATCCTCTGATCTGATGAAACTCTTTGGCCTGAATGGCAAGCATCATGTCTGGAGGATACCAGGCACTGCTCATCACTTGGACAATACCATCCCTACAGTGAAGCATGGTGGTGGCAGCATCATGCTGTGGGGATGTTTTTCAGCGGCAGAAACTGGAAGACTAGTCAGGATCGAGGGAAAGATGAATGGAGCAATGTACAGAGACATCATTGATGAAAACCTGCTCCAGAGCGCTCAGACTGGGGTGAAGGTTCCTCTTCTAACAGGACAACGACCTTAAGCACACAGCCAAGATAACAAAGGAGTGGCTACAGGACAACTCTGGGAATGTCCTTGAGTGGCCCAGCCAGAGCCCCATCCAACCTAATGGAGCTTGAGAGGGCATTTCAAACAAACTTCTTTCATGTTGTCATAAGGTGTTGTTTGTAGAATTAAGGGGAAAAAATATGCATTTGATCAATTTTGGAATAAGGCTGTAAACGTAACAAAATGTAGAAAAAGTGATGCACTGTGAATACTTTCCGGATTCACTGTAAATGACTGAGACAGAGAAAAGAGAGATACAGATGAGAGCACTGGAGAAAGTTGAGAAAAAGACGAGTGAGATGGAGAGAAACAGGCGAGTGAGCAACACAGAGTAAGGAAGACATACAGACGAGAGCGCCAGAGAAAGGGAGAGAAACATACGAGTGAGACGGAGAAAGGGAGAGAAACATACGAGTGAGACGGAGAAGGAGAGATACAGACAAGAGCACTGGAGAAAGTTGAGAAAAAGACGAGTGAGAAGGAGAACAAAATATTTAACTACGTCAGTAGGCTTCAGTAAATAAACTTGTATTAGAAAGTGATTAATAAAAATATTCTGCTTTATAAGGAAAAGAGACAGGGCAAGATAAGTAGAATGAGAGAAAAAGAAAGTGATGGAGATGAGGATAGAGCAGATATTGACAAATAATCTACTGCATGGTTTTAAATCGATTTCTCATCGTTTGGCTTTCAAACATCTTAAAATTCACATATGTTGATCAGAGAAATACATTTTTTCTTGGGGGACCATGCCCCCGAACCCCCCCAACTACCTAGCTTGTGTGTGTGTGCTCGTACATGCAGTATACGCCAAAAATAAAGCACCTTTGTCTGCTGACCAATTATACACTCACCTAAAGGATTATTAGGAACACCATACTAATACTGTGTTTGACCCCTTTCGCCATCAGAACTGCCTTAATTCTACGTGGCATTGATTCAACAAGGTGCTGAAAGCATTCTTTAGAAATGTTGGCCCATATTGATAGGATAGCATCTTGCAGTTGATGGAGATTTGTGGGATGCACATCCAGGGCACGAAGCTCCCGTTCCACCACATCCCAAAGATGCTCTATTGGGTTGAGATCTGGTGACTGTGGGGGCCATTTTAGTACAGTGAACTCATTGTCATGTTCAAGAAACCAATTTGAAAGGATTCGAGCTTTGTGACATGGTGCATTATCCTGCTGGAAGTAGCCATCGGAGAATGGGTACATGGTGGTCATAAAGGGATGGACATGGTCAGAAACAATGCTCAGGTAGGCCGTGGCATTGAAACGATGCCCAATTGGCACTAAGGGGCCTAAAGTGTGCCAAGAAAACATCCCCACACCATTACACCACCACCACCAGCCTGCACAGTGGTAACAAGGCATGATGGATCCATGTTCTCATTCTGTTTACGCCAAATTCTGACTCTACCATCTGAATGTCTCAACAGAAATCGAGACTCATCAGACCAGGCAACATTTTTCCAGTCTTCAACTGTCCAATTTTGGTGAGCTTGTGCAAATTGTAGCCTCTTTTTCCTATTTGTAGTGGAGATGAGTGGTACCGGTGGGGTCTTCTGCTGTTGTAGCTCATCCGCCTCAAGGTTGTGCGTGTTGTGGCTTCACAAATGCTTTGCTGCATACCTCGGTTGAAATGAGTGGTTATTTCAGTCAAAGTTGCTCTTCTATCAGCTTGAATCAGTTGGCCCATTCTCCTCTGACCTCTAGCATCAACAAGGCATTTTCGCCCACAGGACTGCCGCATACTGGATGTTTTTCCTTTTCACACCATTCTTTGTAAACCCTAGAAATGGTTGTGCGTGAAAATCCCAGTAACTGAGCAGATTGTGAAATACTCAGACCGGCCCGTCTGGCACCAACAACCATGCCACGCTCAAAATTGCTTAAATCACCTTTCTTTCCCATTCTGACATTCAGTTTGGAGTTCAGGAGATTGTCTTGACCAGGACCACACCCTAAATGCATTGAAGCAACTGCCATGTGATTGGTTGATTAGATAATTGCATTAATGAGAAATTGAACAGGTGTTCCTAATAATCCTTTAGGGGAGTGTAAGTTACTGATCCTACAAAGGTTAATTGAGTGACTTCTTCAAAACTTCAAGTTTCACAACATGAAACAAAAACATGTTATCTTAATAGTTCTGTCAAGTGAATTTGTGATTTAAACTTTGTAGGAAGTTTTAATTATCCATGCAAAATAATATACATTACACACAGTGTGTGTTTGGACTGAATAATGTGGTGCATGATCTTGGTACCTTGATAAGCAATTTGACAACATTGTAGTAAATGGTTTCTGTGCATCATAGCATGCTCATTAAGAAGCCATCAGACAAGATAATCCAGCGCAAATTAGTGCATAAAAAGTAAAAAATTAAGCATTTGAACATAATTAGTGGGGCAAGCCAAGTTCAAGCTCAATTCTCTCACTGTTCAATTGTTAAGATGTTTTGAGATTTATTATCTGTAAAATTGTTTGAGACTGTTAAGTCCAGATGAGAAACAGAAAAGGGAAATTCAAACTGTTCCTCCCTTTGTTTTGTTTTTCTGAAGTTAAGCACTTTATTTGAACATACACAATTTTCACATTTTATTTATTTGATCTGAAATGTAGCCCTTTGATTTATTTAATGAGAGAACGTTATACTAATCTACGGTCATGTGTTCAGTTCTATGATGCGTGACAATAAATATTGTCAAAAGGTTTCTGAATTCATTTGATTTGACAGTCAGGTATTGATTACATGCAGATGTTGATACAACTACTAGGCTACTCAACCTCCTGAGGTCTTCGGGTTCTTTTCTGACCCCAAAGGACGTTTGCTCAAATAAAAAATAAAAAGTTCCCTTTGTCCTAATGGCATGAGACTTTGTACCGTTGTCAACACTCTCTAGATCTACAAATAAAAAAATTAATTGGATTGACATCTGTTTTTCTGTTCGTGACACAAAAAAAAAAGTCACACTCAGGGCTTAGAAAATGGACAAAATTCATCCTCAAAAACAGAAACAACACAGAACACACATACAGAAATAAAGTGGCACACTTCCAACAATGCATAAAACATCCACAATGCAAAATGATCATACACACACACACACACACAAACAGGAATACATTTGTTGTTGCTTGTTATTGCTGTTCAGTTCATTGCATTTTGATGCTCATGTTGTGTATTTTTACTCAATATGTAATATAACTGTTAATTTCTGTAAATTTTTGTTACAGTTAGTAACTGAAGTGTAGATTAAATTTGTAGAATTATAAGAAAATCAGATGTTTGAAACTTTTCTCTTGTTCGGTTTGATTCTAATCATAATGTAATATTGAAAAAGATTTTCAGTACAAAAATTGTTAAACTTTGACAAAAATTAATTTTAATTGTTATAATTGTGATTTCATAACATTTAGATATGAATCCAACTGAAAAATACTTGTGAAAAGATGTCTTTCAGTCAGTCAAACAGCACATTGCAAATGGTGGAGCTCTGCAGCCATTTAATGGTAAACATCTTTTTATTTATTTTTATTTTTATTTTAAAACTGTATTTTCCAAAAGATGGGCAAAAATCTTACACTAAACCATGTCATCCCCATGAATGAAAGTTAGAAATTTGGGTCTTTTATAAAATTAATTTTACATTTAAAAACAAATTGTGTGAAAATTAAAAAATTTATGTAAATTAAAAAATTATTATAAATACTCCAAAAACTGCACCGATGTTCAGTAAAAACATTAATAAACATTAAAATTACATTTGTTCTAAAAAAAACAAAAAAACAATTGTTTTGTTACAAAATTACATTTTGTTGCCTGGGGTCTGTGGAGACCCCAAAGACCCTGAGTGTAATTAGCAAAAGAAGACCGTAGAAGTGATAAATATATATCACACTAACTAGTTAGACATTATGATCTTCCAGACCTTTGCTTCTGCTTGAAAAGAGAGAGATGTCAGTCGTTCACGAGCCTCTTCATTAGTGTTAAGGTGCCACACCCACGGAGCGCGCATTCTTTTGAGATTCAAATACTGACACCATCCATGAGAGTATCCCCACCCGGATCAACTCAAATAAACACATCAGGATTAGTGCATGTGCTTTACATGGTTTTGAGACGAGGTGAGGAATAATCCTGGAATAATTTACCTCTGCTGTTTATTTCTAAGAGCAACGGATTCAGCCGCTGATTGTGAGGTAAGTTTATTCTGTTAGTTTCTGTGAATATTAAACTGCAAAAAGACAGTTTAAATATGAATCCTGCTGCAACATAAAATGTCATACACTGTTTAGACAAGATTTATTTGGCCTGTTTTTGACAGATTATGAAGTGTTTACTGAAATTGTTACGTCCCAGGACATATGTGTTTGTTTTACAATTATGGTGTATGTGTCATTCATTGATGTACTGTGTGTTATTGTCAATGGACCCAACGGCCTGCTGGCAGTTGTAGTTTTTTTATGTGTGTTCTACCCCATTTCCTGTGCTCCTCCCTGTCCTAATCTAGGTGATGGGGCCTACCAGCTGCTCCTCATCACTGTCAGAAGGAGCCAGTATTTAAGCAGAACAGGAGAGCAAGCCAAAGAGAGATTCCTTCTCCCAGGAGCATGAGAGGGTTGTGACCTTGCTAGTCCCAGAGTATTGCTTTTGTTGTGTCTTAAGCTTAAATGGGTGTTATTGCTGTAGTGTGCAGCTTTTATGTGTTAAGCTTAAACTTAGCCACAACACATTTAAGTTTGATTTTGTGCGCCCAGCTTTTAAGTCACTTGCCTGTTATGTTGAAGCAGTAGGGAGGCGGGGGGCCATTTTTCTTTTGTTCTCATTCTCTCCTGTTTTTGGTTAGTAGGGAAGTAAGGTAAGAGTGTTGGTGTTTATTTGTATTTATTTTGTGCAGGTTAATTAGATTCCATACCACTAGGTAGTGATCCTAACCATGCACCCTAACCCTAACACGAACCTTTCCATTCTTTAAAAGAATCAACTTTGAAAGATTGATTGTGTTGATTGTTTCACTTTCAGTGTCTGTAAAACATCCTAAATTAAATAAAACGGGAAAAAAAAAGAAGTTATTTTACAGGTATTTCCTGCATTATTATGATCAAACACCTTCATTGTTGTAAAAAAAAAAAAAAAAAAAAAAGGGGTAAAATGACTGGCAGCATATGGCTGCCAAAAAAACATAAAATTAAAGTAAAATATGCTAATTTAAAGTGTAAGCAAATCATGCATGATTGTGGACTCTTTTTCATTTGAAGTAAACCACTTATTACATACCATGTTATTGGTATCTGACTTCCATGAAGTTCTTGAGACACTAGGCCATTCTCAACATATCTGAACATTCCGAGATGGTCTTATCTGCTTTTTCGGTCCCGATTCTTGTTCTTTTTGCACGTTTCACACATTTTGGAGAAACAGTCATTGCTTTTCCTGGTTCCTTTGCACTTACGGCTATTTTCAGTCCCGTGTTTCGGTCCTAATTTTTCACTGGAAAAAAGAACCAGTATCAGGACAGAAGTATAAGAAAATGATCAAAGAGAAGTCAAAGTCCAAATTTCAACCACTTTTGAAATCAATTCTCGTCTTTTCATGCATAAAAATGGACATGGAAGTTTACTGTGCGTTTGTGCTCTTCAAGTAATCTCTGTCTTCGATGGACCTTTTCATTATGATTCTTTCCAGTATGTCAACTGTTTTTGATGAGTATTTCTGCTTTTTAAATGTTCCTTTACATCTGCCTCTACTGTACTTTGATTATTGACCCGGCATTGGTGTTTTGTCTGCTTTATCCAAATTATCAACTCTACTTGTCTGAGTTTTTTGGGTATTTCTATAGTTCCCCGTACTTTTGATTGACCAGCCTTTATCATGGTGGAGTGCAACCTCATTGATGAACACACGGAAGAGGAACTTGAATTTCTCTACGGGGATAGGCACCATTACACAGATGTAGAAAATAAAAAAAATCTGCTCGACGTGTTCTACAGCCATGCGGATGTGGACGATTTCCTGAGGGACGGAGATGTCCACATCCCCCTTTTCCCCACTGCGGTGGACCGTTCAAAGGATTCCATCAACTATGCCCATGACATCGATGGCATTGTCATTGAGCTGAGGGAAATCACCGCACTCAAGGCTTCCCTTCATTACTTGCTGTTGACCAAGGTTGTCGGTGTTAACCTTCAAACTCATTGGCACTCCCTGAAGAAACACCTACCTCTCAGCGATTTCAGCGCTGACGGGATATCTACCATAAAAAAGACCTTTGGGCACACCTTAGGGTTTGTCGACGGTGGATACCTTTGAACATATGCTGCGTCACTGCAGAGAAAATCAATCCAAACCCAGCGTTCAGAACCGAGGTGTCAGCGAGAGGCAACGCTGCGCAAGTGATCAGTTCTGTCATTCATGTCTTCACATCGAAATTAAAGGCACTGCCAGACAAAGAAATGCAGCGTCCAACTGTACTGAAGAACAACCTTAACGACCTGATCCGCATGAACATCGTAAGTGACGACCAAAACTTCATACTTGACATCTTTATGCAGGCCGTACGAGAAGTTGACCAGGATCCCATGCAGAGAATACAAATTTTTCTCTCCAAGTTTGGACAAAAACAAACCGTCCCACTTGAACTAGCGTCTTTGGTGAGCAGGCAAGGAGTGGAGAGCTTAACATGCCACGTGGCATGTACCCTGTCCGGGAAGGACCCCCGGCTAGATCTCATGTGGTCACGCTACGGGCTCCAAACAGTTGTGAGCCGCAGGGGGAACCTGTAAAATTTGTAATTTGTATGAAGAAATTTGCCTGACAACAGTGGACTCGAGGAGGAACTGAAAGTCAAGAATATATAAACCATTTGCAAACGCTTGTGAGACATTCTGGACTGCCCAGATGTCAGCTTTTGGCATTATGGTCCTATAATCCTGAGCTCAGAGCTCTTTTGATTCTCTATTAAATCGATTTCATTTATTTACGAGTAGCGTCTTTCTTTGGCCTGGCAAATCAACGGACTGGGGGGAAAGAATATTTCCAACAATTTGGAGGGCACCGGATTTGCCACAACTTTTCATAGAGCGCGAGGACGAGGTGACACCACCAATAATTAAATTGTATGTAATATTGTAACGAATTGGCAAAATATAAAAAAAAAAAAATTATAGTTGAAATAATAGGTAAATAAAAATAATAAAGCATAAAATGGGGACGTATAAAGACAGCTGGGGAAGGATTTGTGAGTTGGTGTTGGCCCAGACAGAACCAAAAGACAGGAAAGAAAGAGAAAAGGAAATTAGGAAAAATTGGGAATTGTTGGCAAATTATAGAAGGTGGGATGAAGATACTAAGGATAAAGGGAATTTAGCTGGGATAATAAGGGAGGAAGAAAAAAAGAGCAAACAGTAAACTGGACTCCAAAAGAAAGGAAAGAGAGAATTGTTCAGTATGGTCAAAACGGAAAATAGATAAGGAACATGGAATGAAGAATGCTAGGGGAAGATTAAATTGGACAACAGAAGCCGAAATGACATTCATAGACCTTAAAAGATCACTAGAGAGTTGCAGGTGGCAGATTATGGCAAGGTTTTCTACTTGGACGTCAGTGAAAATGGTAACGGTAATGGTACTAGCGGTGTACTTTACCAGAAGGACAATCAATAAAGGAGGGTGTTATCTTATCTGAGTGCTCTTTGGAGGTTATTGAGCAGAAACAACCCCTTGTGCTCGCTTTGTAGCTGGTTTAGCTAAGATGATAATTAAAGCAGAGCATATTGTAATGGACCACCCATTGAAAGTACTATCAAACCACTCTGTGGTATCATTTATAACATCCTCTGCATTTTCTTTCTCCGCACTAAGACAACAAAAGATGATAAAAATAGTGACAGCCCCAAATATTATACACATGCACACCGGAGTGAATATGGCAGGGTTAATGGGAGAAGGAGAACCACATAACTGTGAGCCAATCGCTGAGACAGATAAGAGAGTAAGACCAGATCTGACTGGAACTGCATTGTCTGGAGAGGTATTAAATTTGTTCAGTGATGGATGTTGTTTAAGAACAAAGGATGGAACACTTTCCGCAGCATTTGCTGTAGTGAGGATGGTAGGGGAACAGGGAACAGTGGTGGCAGCTGAGAAGCTGGAAGGACGGCAGTCAGCACAAAGGGCAGAATTGTTAGGACTGATAGAAGCGTTACAGGCAGGTAGGGGTCAAAGGGTCAACATCTATTGCGACTCTGCCTATGCTGTCTCGGCGGCCTTAACTGAACTACCTGGGTGGGCAAGGTGTGGGTTTGTAACCTCAACAGGTAGGCCAATAAAACATGCTGAGGAAGCAGTGCTATTGTTGAAATATGTAATGCTTCCTGAGCAAGTAGCTATAGTAAAGTGTGCAGCGCACACTGGGGGAACGGATATGATAGCGTTGGGTAACGCTGCAGCGGACGAGACGGCAAAACAAACAGCTGGATATACCGCTCACCAGCTAATGGTGACTTCTTGTGATGAACTGACTGACATAGCAAAAGAATTAACTGTTGATTTCATTCTCAGTGAACAGCAACGAGCTGCAGCAGAGGAGAAGTCTCAGTGGATAAGCAAAGGGGAAAGGTAAACAAGACTGGCCTGTGGACAGGACCAGGGGTAAACCTACCCTGCCAGCAAGTACTGCAGTCAGTATACTGAAGAAGGCACATAGCCTTGCACACAGCAGTGAGCGAGACATGACTAGAAGAATGACAGCCTGGTGGCACCCATTCATGCCACATCTAATTAGCAGCACTATAGCTAATTGTAAGATCTGCCAAGAACACAATGTCAAACCAGCATTGAAACCAGGAACTGGCCATTTTCCAACAAATCAGGGTCCAGGCCACGAAGTGGTTATGGATTTCACTGATATGATAGTTCCAGTTAATGGGAAAAGGTATCTACTGGTGTTGGTAGATGCATACAGTGGATGGCCTGAAGCATACCCTTATAAGAAAGAGGATGCTGTCTCAGTGGTAAAATGTTTGGTGAATCAGTACATACCACGCCATGGGTTTACTAAATTGATTAGATCAGACAATGGCACGCATTTAAAAAATTACCATTTAGAGCAGGTCGAAAACGCTCTTGGACTGAAACATAGGTATGGTGCCGTGTGGCACCCCCAAAGCCAGGGGAAGGTTGAACGTATGAATTTGACGATAAAACAAAAATTGGCAAAAATGTGTGACACCATGGGAATTAATTGGGTAAGTGCACTGCCTGTTGCTCTGATGTCAATCAGGTGCAGCATCAACAGATCAACTGGGCTGACACTATTTGAATTGGTGACAGGTAGGCAGTTTCCAGGGCCCTGGGCACCATTCAATCCATCAGCAGGCACAGTGTCCCCACAAAATCACTTTGATAATGTGAAGGCTGTAATTCAATTGTTGGCACTTTCTGTGGGGAAAACAAACAAGGAACTGGTCGACACCCCGGAAAATCAGACAGGAGTGGAGAAGTGGGTAAGACTGAGACGGATGAGACAGAAATGGTTTGACCCTAGATGGTCTGAACCTTTAAGGGTCAAGGCCAGAACTAGCCATTGTGTCCAACTAGCGGGTAAGGGAAAAACTTGGTTCAATTTGTCTACATGTGTTAACTGTGATCCACCGTCTAGGTCACTGGACGAGACGAGGGTTGACCTGAATACAGGTCAAAGAGAGGGAGTAGAGGAAAAGGACACACAGGAGCAGGACCAAGGGACTGAAGGAGACCACACTGCCCCAACTTTGCAGTGTCAACAAAGCAGAAAAAAATCAGTTTTCGATAATTCAAAGAGAGGGGGATTTGTTAGAAATTCGTGAGCATATTCCCATTGGACATTGCATAAGTGCTGATTATGTGTTGGGGGGTGGGAGTAGCTAAACAGATCAGAGAGAAATACGGGGTAGAGCAACTACAAAAGAACATTTCTACACCTGGACAGTGTGTAGAAACGAGACACGGGACAAAACGCATTTTTCAATTAGTAACAAAGCGGTGGTGTAGGGAGCTACCCACCTACAGCAATTTGAAAAAGAGTTTGGGGATCCTCAGAGACAAGTGTAGGGAAACACACACATAAGTTATTGCGCTACCACGAATTGGGTGTGGGCGGGATAAGTTAAGATATAGAGAAGTGGTGAGAATAATTGAGGAAGTATTCAAGGACGGAGACATCCAGGTAATACTCCTCACAAGAAAATGATTCTAGGAGAGAGGTGGTGGGTACTAGGATTGTTGGGAATAGTGGGGTTATAATTACTGCAATAATTCAAGATTCAAGATTCAAGAGTTTTATTTGTCACATACACAGTTATATACAGAATATACAACCGGCAGTGAAATGTAAACAGGTCCACTCCATGGACAGTGCAAATTCACAGTTAAAAACACAAGGAAGAAATTATAATAGAAATAGGGATAAATATATATATAAAAAATATAATATATATATATATATATATATATATATATATATATATGTATGTATCTGTAGAATTATAAATAATCAAGTCAAGAGAGAAAAAAAGGTAACAAATAAGGATAAAGTGGAATAAAATAATTGAAGTAGACTTTGCAGTGAGTAGACTGTAGACTTATAAATATGTGGTTAACAAATGTATAAGAGTATAATGTGCAAACAGGTTTATAACAGGTTGTTACACAGTAACAACGAGAACAGAACAATAACCTTTCAATTCCACAGGACTGAGGATGAGTATGATGACTGTGAAGGGGATGGGCATTTGGATGAGTTATGATCTCAGAGATCAAGAGAGGGAATTGAAGGGAATAATAGTTTGGAATGTTCGAGGTTGTGTTGGGGTGTTTATTTCTAATGATAGTTTAAAATGTTTCAAATTGTATTGACATGTTCTTTTCCATTCAAACATAAAGTTACTGTTTTTAATTCTGTAGCAAACCTTTTCTGACTAAAACAAAGAACAATGCACCCAGGGTGAAGAGTCCAAGACTGAAACTGTTGACGCTATCTGTTTACCAGAAAAGTTACAGATAGAAAGGGATGGGGCAAGGGGTTCTTGTTTTTGTGTGCAGACTACTGATTGCTATGAAGTAACAGATGAAGAAATTTGCCTGACAACAGTGGACTCGAGGGAGGAACTGAAAGTCAAGAATATATAAACCATTTGCAAACGCTTGTGAGACATTCTGGACTGCCCAGATGTCAGCTTTTGGCATTGTGGTCCTGTAATCCTGAGCTCAGAGCTCTTCTGATTCTCTATTAAATCGATTTCATTTATTTACGAGTAGCGTCTTTCTTTGGCCTGGCAAATTAACGGACTGGGGGGGAAAGAATATTTCCAACAACACCCAGTGTCCACATGCCGGTCACCAAACACCCAGTGACCAGGGTGACTGCCACCTGCGGGGTTCACAATAAGAGTAATTTGAAAATGATTCTTCAAAGGGCCCACAGCTATATCAAATGCATGGATGACCTGGCCAGGAAATCACAGTGCCGAACCCATGCAAGGATCGAGGCAGTTTTCCTGATAAAAGGAACACATCCCAGTATGTCTAGAGGGAAGGGACTTTTTTAACCCACCAGCTCTTCACCTGCTGCTGGAGCAGACGCCAATGGTCCTCCCTTTCAAGGACAATTCCCATGGGTTGGGCCTGCGACACATGGTGAAACCTGTTGCCACGTACCTGACCAGCACCCTCAAAGGGCTGTTAAGGAATTCACACAGCAAAGGGGGGTACAAGAACAGCTGGATGGCTTTGCAGATGGAGCTTGCCCTTGAGGAGCTGTTCTTTGGAAGGCTGTTCTATCCTCCATCTAGGCCTTTCGCCATCAGCCTCGGGACCCTCTCCACAGATCCAAACAGCCTTACCAAAAGAAGAGGTTTCCTGGGACTGTCCCTGTCGGTAGTGCCAGCGTCGGGGAGTCTCCACCACTGATCAAGATCTGGATCAGTGACACAATACAAAGGCTGAGAATAGAACGGATATTTCCCTTCACCGACACGCTTGAGGCTGGGCCGGCTGTCATCGGAGAGGCACTCGTGCGGGTCATCCTGTCTGACCTGCATGACATAAACGAGGGAATCTCGATCCAAAGCCTGAAAGGTGATGCTCCTCCTCTGCTGTCGAAGTTGGTCGGGTGCCGGACAGTCGAACAGCTGTGCCGGAACCTTTCAGAGAGGAAAGGCTTCGACTATCCTAGGACCTTTGGAAGGGCACTGGAAATGGCAAGGGCAGCAGGACATGATGTTTACTCCTGTCTGGAGTCAGGTACCAGTGAATTAAAGTTCTTCCCAGCATTTACTTCAACTGAGGCACCATCAACTGCGGCGGAGGCGGCTGCACTTCTCGGAGATGTGTGCGCAGAGATAGAAAAGCGGGGCCTGTGCTACTCCAGCAACCTCCAGAGGTACAAGGGGAATGGGATTCCCTGGATGGAACCGGTAATAAAACAACTCCCAAAGAACCCGGAGCGAGTGAAGAAAATAAACACCCTCACCCTGGTCAGTTGCGCAGGGCTGATACAAAATGGCGATTTTGTATCATTCGCATGTTTAAGATCACTACTTCAAGATGTGACCCTGAGCCAGAGCCAACTGCAAAAACTGAACATAATGTCTCCATTAATTCTTGTCCACTCACCCACCCTCAACCGGCTGCACCAGTCCTTTCCCCACAAGTTGGCCCCACGGCAGCCAGAAAAGCCCAAAGCCACCACCTCCAAGGCACCTTCAAAGCGGGCACCATCTCCCCAGCTATCTGAACAAGAGGACCAGGAAGAAGAGGAAATGGAGCAGGTCATTGAAAGAGTCAAGACAAAGACTGTGCCAGCCAATTTCAAAACAAAGTGGTCAGACGAAGAACTTCAGTTGGTTATGGCTAATCCAGGTCTGAGCCACGCACAAGCCTACCAGGCTTACGTCAAGGCATGCGAGGAGCTAGGGAGGCCTGCAAGAACAATCCGGGCATTTCGGAGCAAGAGACAACGACTCTCTTAAGTAAGTGTTTATTTTTTTGAAAATTAAAATACTTTTCCTTCTCTCTGCAATTCACTAATGTGAGTCTTTTCTATTCACAGTTCAGCCAGGAGACACTCACCTGGTACCACTGTGACGTGGAACTCCTGTTTGGAAGCGACGTCTCCCTACTCTCTAATTTATTTATACTTTATTCATACTCATTTTTGACAGTCAAAGCCTCACAACTTGCCTCAATTTGACTTCTCACTCCTCACAAGACACTTAAGCGTTGTAGGAATCATGATTGGATTGATTGTGTTTGTGCTATTTCTGTAAACAATTTTGTACCATCAAGTATCGTAATTAAAGTAAATCTTACCTTCTGATGAAACATTTTATATTACATCTATTTATAATGTTTGTACAAAAATTGTTTTCAATAAATGCAAATGTGTGTTAACCCTTGTGTGGCGCTCATATTTTTTGTTATTCAGCCAGTGTTCGTGGGTCACGCGCTGCATTTTTGGGTTTTCAATTCAGCATAATCAAACAATTTGTTAAAATACTCAACGGACATTACTTCATTTCAATTGAAAGCAATATAAACAGCATATGTGGTCAATATTGCCTCTTTAGCTTAACTCAAGTTCAGTTTTTGCTAAGGGTCAAAGGCCACGGGCCCGGCACGCTACCTCGCCTAAGCCTAACCAGTTAAACCTTCCCATCGCCTGTGCAAAAAAAACAACAACAGTTTTTGGTGAAACAGCCTAACCCCAAACTTAAACGGACCCCGCTCAAAGGCAACAATAACACTTGTGATGTGCAATAGAATAAAACTTTACATTTTGAGTTTGTGAATAAACATTTGCATTAATTTTAGAATTGTTTTCTGTAAAAACTTGTCTTCTGTTGCAGTGTTAAGGGCCTACGGAGCATGACAACTGGACTCAGGGGCGGGGCTCACTTTCGTATGCATATTTATGTACAATAATGCATGACTCATTCTCAAATCAAAAGATTTATAGAGAACAATCAGAGAACTTTAGAGATGGCTAACAGTTATATTTGAAAAATAAAGTAACAAACATTTTACAAAATAGCATCTTAAAAAGTAACAATGTAGACGTTAAAGAACTACAACAAAAAATAGAACAGAACTAAAATAAATAACTTATGTAACAGAACTATAAAATGAAGACATAAATAAACCAGAAAAAAAGTGGCAAAGAACTCAAGCTCTGTGAAATGAGGGAAAGGGGAGAAAAAAACAACCTTTGGCCTTTGCCTTTCCAGAGCAACATTGATAGGTTTGCTGTGCAGATGTCACTAGCCCACCCTCTTCAGGCAGCACAACCGCCAGGTGGCAGCGCTGTCATATTCAATGCAGAGTTCCACAGGTTTGATGGGATCAAGATTCAAGAGTTTTATACAGGATACGTTATCAGGATACACGTTTAGTCTTATTGCTGGGCTTGGAATACCTTTCCTGCCAAAACATCCCCTGAAGAATTCAAAATGATACTCCCCTTTTGGACCACTTATATTTTTAAATATGAAGCTAGCTTTTTCTTTGTGAATCTACAGGCTGAGATGTCACTGAGTCTTCATCACAATCTTAACCTGCTGGTCTGGTGAAAGATTCCCCCATTTGTCACACAGCTGCATGACTAATGCTGTGTCCGAGTCATGACCATCCATGACCTGGAACGGTATCTCGGACTTCTCCAATAGAGCCCTAGACTGACCAACCCCACGCAGGACCCTAAAACTTACCCAAAAGAACCCTGGCAAAAAATATCCTCTTTAAAATAGCCCGGAACTCAAACAGCCCGCCTTCTCATACCCCGGCTCATTCTTCTGTGGATGGCATACGTCTTGACCTTTTTGACCTTCCGATGTCTGGGAGGGATTTAGGGGCCTAATATAAAAATAATAAATGAGAAGGACCTATTACGGGGAAGGTGACGCTTGCATCACAAGTGATACCACATCAAATGTGATTCTCTCAACTCTGCGATTGTGCCAAGACTCACCGGGGCCCCACGCCCAATCCGAACGAGCTAAAGACACGAGACAGAGGCCATTCGACCGGCCGTGGCCCGATTAGTATATGTACAAGACTTGAGCTCTATAGGTGCAATAATTAGGGGATGTGCACTAATGGATGTCGCCGCCTGGTGGCGCTAGAGGTCCCAAACCATGTGCAATCGACTGCCCACCCCCCAATTAATAAATGGGCAGAGTTTCAGCTCTCTAGGACCATGGGAACATAGATATATGGGGGTGAGGGCTCATGAGCCTGGGGGCTCAACTTCGCATTTTACCCTATTACCCTATTATGGGGAAGGTGACGCTTGCATCACAAGTGATACCACATCAAATGTGGTACCGCCTCACTCAGAACCACCCAAGTCAAAACCTAAATCACACACAAGTTCAACACAAGCCCCACCCACCTAACTAATGGTTGTTTTGGCCACACCCGCTCTTGAAAACGCTTCCCTTGGGTTTATGTTGGGATTGTTTGTTCCTTTGGCACTGTATTTGTTATCTGTCATTTATTGTAAATAAATCTATTTACATTTTACATTGTATACTGAATGTTCAAACCTTCTCTTGGTCGCTGCTAGCGACCCCTAAAAATCTTTTTTGGAACGTAACAATATTCATTACAAGATGATGAGTTAAAACATTTCAAATAGTCGTGTATTTCATCATTGAGGATTTCAAATACTATGTAAAAATCTTGTCCTTCTCTCGTGAGATAAGTGTCTCGTCACACCTCTAGTAATTAATGCTAGCACCATGCTAATACATGTTAGCAACATGTTAAATTATGTTAACAGTGTGTTAAATCCAGGCTAGCAACATGGTAATTATTGCCATCAATGCATTAAAACATGTTAGCATTCATGCTTAATTCATGCTAGCAATGTGCTAAAACATGTTACCAAATGTTAATTCATGCTAGTAATGAACAACGTTAAAACATGTTAGCGGTGGGTTTAAAAAGCCTGTTTTAGGGCAACTTCAAAATTTGTTTATGAACTTTACTCATCTAGTTCCCAATATTACAGTTTTACTATATTCTGGATCAAATAAATGCAAATAAATGCCTTAAGCAGAAGAGACTTCTTTCAAAAACCTTACCGACCCCAAACTTTTGATCTGTGGTGTATGTTTTTATTTATAATATATAATTTGGTGTTTATTATTATTTACCTATATTTCATTAAAAAAGTATGTCATTGATGCCACATAACAGATTTGACTGGATAATGTAAATGTAAATATTATTAGTTTGGCGCACCCGATGTTCTCCGATGTTCTCCGAATGCCCCATTGAGAAACAATAATTTACATGATCAACTCTAAAACTCTTCTGCCATGTTTTCTTTCTCCTTCTCCAGGAAGAACATGAACACACTGAGTGAGTTGTTCTGCTTGTTTTCTCATTGACTTACATTGTAGGAAGTCGTCCCTGGTCTTGGGAACAATGTTGGGGAAAGCCACTGTGGAAATCAACAGACATGAAGAGTGTGATTATCATGTCAAGAGAGAATGATCCGTTCCTAAGACATTTCTAATATGATCTTCAACATGATATGAGATGGAGGATGATTTCTGAGAGCAGATGAATCTCCAGGACTTTACCTCCGTCAGAGATCTTCTTCAGCTCCTCTTTGCAGAAATCCTCCAGTTTGTGTCTCAGCTGATGGAAAGATTCGCTCACGCCATCGAAAGAGGAGAGAGAACTGAAGGGATTGTCATTGACGTCTGTAGATTCAGGAGGAGCTGAGAGAGACGGGAAACTCTACAGGAAACAGAAATCAAAGCTCATCAGCTCCACACTTCAGCCAATAACCTGCACTACTGTCAGATTTGATCTTTAGTAACTCAACTCAATCCAGCACTTTCACAGCATCAGCTTCATTCTCATATTCATTATATCATGTTAGAGCAACAAATTATGTCACTTACACTATATGTGTAAGTGTAAGTAATAGTATATTTTTTGGATGATAAAACTTTTGCTAAGAACATAAATGTTCAGTAGATTTACTCAGGTAAATCAGTTCAAATGCTATGAGTAAATTATATAGTAGCATTATTTATTACGCTTGAGCAGTTAGTGGTCAGGTTAAATTCCATATTTTTAGACTTTAGACTGTAACAGCGAGAGGTCCAGTTTCTCAAGCGGCTGCTCATTAACTGTAATGTGACTACACACACACACACACACACACATGCGCGCGCAAAGCGATTCACATGCAAATCGTCCACGAGGAAGGAACGCGAACCTGTAAACGCCCCCCATCACCTCCAAACAAAGACTCGTCTTCATCATTCTAATGATTGTCATCGAGCTCAGAAGACACGCTGCGAGTTTACCTCAGAATAAGAAGAACATGATTTTAAGGTAAAACATTACTCCCTTATATTAGCGTTATTGATGCATAAACTTCACATTTTAGGCTACTAGTTGAACAATTGCCAGACTAAAATCAACAGAAAAATTTTGAAATATGAAATAGGTTGGCAACCTTAATGCTAAATAAAGATACACGTACGAAATGAGGATATTTTAATGCTCAATAATTTCAAACGCAGCATGATATAAAAGTACTGTCCATGGAGCGGACCTGTTTACATTTCACTGCCGGTTGTATATTCTGTATATAACTGTGTATGTGACAAATAAAACTCTTGAATCTTGAAGTAGGGTTGCCAACTGTCCTGTATTAGCCAAGACGTCCCGTTTATTGGGCCTAAATGTCCCATACATGACTGTCCTGTTTATTGACTGGTACGCTGATGTAACCATGCTCTCGTTCACGTTACGTCTTTTGCACACTCAAGTTCTTTATTTTAAATGTAGACGTGCGACAAGCGCACTCAAATAGAGAGACTAATTAGTTTTCGTTCATCTTGCACTGTCCCTGTGTGCCATGAATGTCTTTTGCACCGTTTAAAAAAAAAAAAAAAGGTACCGCTGCTCTGTGTTGTTGTCATGTGTAAACCCAAGTATACACTACCAGTCAAAAGTTTTAGATTTTCTAATGTTTTCAAAAAAACATTCTTCTGCTTACCAAGGCTGCATTTATTTGATCCAAAATACAGCAAAAACAGTAATATTGTGAAGTATTTTTATAATTTAAAACAATTGTTTTCTATTTAGATATATTTTTTAAAATGCATTTTATTCCAGCCTTCAGTTTCACATGATCCTTCAGAAATCACTGTAATAATCACAATAAGTGCACTGTATCAAATGATTAATATAAACGTTACATAGTACGTAGTAGTTAAGGCCACCTAATATAAAGTGGGTCCAAAATGACTTGCCCTACTGGCCTACTAGCTGACATTTTCATCCGACTGACTGATCTGAATCAGGGCAAAAATACATCGCTCTTCATTCTTGGATCAGAAAACTGTCCTTATGTCAAACTCACTTGGATGAGAACTTTGATAACAATGATAAATTTGACGCTTTCCCGATACTGGATGATTTTCTGAACGAGAGCACCGTGCCAAAAGCCAACTTGCATCCGGTTATAGGGACTCACTGAAGCGACATGAAGTTCAATGAGTAAATGAGTGGCATGGCATTAAGAAAACTTCTTCCATTTGCATCAAACTATCTCTGTGAGACTGGTTTTTCAGCACTGGTGTACCTGAAGAACAAGTATAGAGCCAGACTCATGCTTGAAGATAGTTTGCGTCTTTACCTCAGCCCTATTCAGCCATGACTGGACTGAAAAAAAAAAAAAAATCAATAGTATAAACTTTGACTGTCAACATAAGGTAGTTACAAGTATTACGCAATTCTATCTCAACATAATTATTATATCATACACTTCAGTTAAGCGCAATCTGCTATGACGATCAAGTTGAATTCTGGGATATAGAGCTGCTTGAAGTGTACATCGGAGTAGACTCGCTCTTTCTGTCAAAATCAAGGGGATGAGGGTCTGTCCATATAAACTTCTCTTGACCACTTCAAGAAGAGGACACACTTTAAAATGGATTCCCAAGGGGAAGTGCTTAGGGAAGTTTGCAGGTGTGTCTAAAAGTGGAGTGGAACGCAGCCTGGATTGAGGCACCGTGGCTGAGAAGAGGCATGAGAGTGGAGCGTTTCCTTTTACTCACAAGGGCTGGGAAGCACTGCAGTAGACAATTTGGCCTGGTTGTATTTTGGTACTTTTGTGACATCTTTAAACATCTTATTCCAATGTACATATTTTGTTATTATAACAGCTAAATAAAATGTTGCAGTTATAAAGTTGCAGTTTGGTCTATTTTTGTTTTTCGTAGTAAACATGAGATATTAATGTTTTTTGAGGACTTAAAGAAAACATACCTGTTCAACATTTTATTTTGAAAAGATGATCAGATGAGAGTCTGACTGATGATCATATAGTAACCGAACACACAGATCAACACTTCAGTCAACGGCTCTTTCTGCTCTCATGAGAGTTTCTCTGTGAGTCTCTTGTTCTTCTAGATCTCTGTTACCTGCAGGAAATGGATGTGATCCTGTGTGTGTGAAAGCTGCTCCAGCTCAGCGTTTCTCCTCCTCAGATCATTGATCTCCTGCTCCAGTCGCTCCAGTCGTCCTTCAGCTCGACTCACTGCAGTCTTTTCCTGATCTCTGATCTGCTGTGTGGCCTCAGAGCGGCTTCTCTCAATGGAGCGGATGAGCTCAGTGAAGATCCTCTCACTGTTCTCCACTGCGGTCTGTGCCGAGCGCTGTTAGGACACACATCACAATCACACAGTGGCTTCAGTGAGTCCCGACTGAGACTTCTCAAACTGCTCTTCTTCTCTAGACTCACCTTATGAGCCTCCACAGCCTCTCTCAGCTGCTGAAGATCTTTCTCGCTCTGCTGGATCCTCTGCTGGATCGACCTCTGTGTCTCCTTGAGCTCGTGCTAAAGGGCAAACCAATGACAGGAATCCAGTTTCAATGAAGTGGTGTGACAGAGGGGTTAAAGATCTTGCATGGTAAGATTATAGGTTCATTCACAAGTGTCAGTATTATTTCATCAGTGCCTAGGTTTATATGAATAGTTCACCCAGAAATGTAAATTCTTTCATTGTTTACACATCCTTGTGTCTTTCCAAACTTCTATGATTTTCTCTTTCATAATACAAAAGAAGATATTCTGAAGAATGTCCAAATCAAATGTGTCATGTCAATAACATCAAACCTCACTGGCTCATGCATGTCACATGACACCATATTTGATTTATCTTATCACTTCAGAAGACGAATGCTACACCCTAAAATTATGTACTCTTTTTGTGAAGTACATACTTTTGAGTCTGTAGCAAAAGAGTAGACAAGATTTATGTGAGACAAATTATGTTCCAAATTATGAATGGGTCAAATGTGTTTGCACCACGGCCTGAATCCACTTGAATGAGTTTGGGTTGCTCTCTCACTGAACCATCTGAAGAGATTCCTCAGTCAGTGAAATAAACAGACAGTACTGTGAGAACTAACGCTGTTTTCTTCTGTGAACATGCGCTAAAAGGATGTCTGACAATTTTGTTGCTTTTTGCAGTTTTCAGATTTACAAACGTTTAAAACATATAGAGATGGAGTAGCTATCGTTCTGCGTTGCCATTGCTCTCACTGATGCTCCGAAAGGTGAGTAATATAACTATTTAGTTAGGCTACACTTATTTAACTTTAATAGTGTTAAATAAAAACCTTTTGTGCGTACCATCAGATGAAATGCAGGCATTCATGCGTTCTCCGTCCATGCAATAAATGCACATCCTTGAATGAGCGCGCATTTCTGGCGTATTTAGGCTACTTGAACTTCTTAGGTAATATCTATGGTTTGACCCATTTGATTAGAGGCGGCCAAAATCAGAATTTGAATGGACTGTGAATAAAGCTCTATAACTTGACGTGCGATGCCCGCTGACTTACGTGAATGTGCATTAATCGCTGCCACACGCATAGAGAAATATTTAAAGTTTCTGCATAATACATTTTTAACAAGCAAAATAATACAGCATCACGATACATATTTTTAGCTATCTTTTAACTATTATAGTTTTTTGAAGGACGAAAACATTAACTAACATTAACTTTAACTATTGGCTTCACATCATGAAGTCAGCTAGCATTTTACTTTTGTGCGAGGCCCTGTGCGGTAAGCTGTGTGTATTAGGCCTAATGCCATCTATTTTTTTAAAACTCATTCGCGGGCTGGATGAAAGTGCTCTGCGGGCCGTATACGGACCATAGTTTGCCCCCCTCTGGGTTAGACAGTTAATGTAGTTACAGTAGCGTTTGCAGTGTCTCAGGAAGCCTCCGCAGTTGATACTGGCTGGTTATGGTAAGGCACGTTACATTTCCGACATACTCTTTAAACAGTAAACCAATCAAAACAGACTGGGGCCGGCTGACCAAACAGAGCAATCAGAGATTTTTGGAAATCGGGTTTTAAAGAAACTGAAACTAATACAGTGTTCAGACGGCAAAAACAGACATTAAATGATGTAAGTTTATTCTAGTAGAGCCTGTAAATGAGCATAATGGGACCCTTTAAGTTCATACCTGTTTCTCTGTCCTCTGTGCTGCAGCCGATACAGTGTCGTGGTTTTTATGTTCATCCATCGTACACAGCACACATATACACGTCTGATCAGTCCGGCAGAAAACCTCAAGGAGCTTATCATGCTTCGGGCAGATCATCTCCTGCAGTCGTCCAGTGGCTTCAGTCACTTTGTGTCTCTTTTCTTTAAACAAACTCTCATGTTGTTCAAGGTGACTCTGACAGTAAGAGTTCAGACACACCAGACAGGACTTGACGGCTTTGTGTTTTCTTCCAGTACAGACGTCACACTGCACATCTCCAGCTCCAGCGTAACAGTCCTCAGGAAGTTTAGTCTTCTTCAGTTTCTCCACCACTTCAGCCAGCATGGTATTTTTAGATAAAGCAGGTCTTGGACTGAAGGTCTGTCTGCACTAAGGGCAGCTGTAGACTCTCATCTGATCCTCCTGATCCCAGCAGCCTGTAATACAGTTCTTACAGTAACTGTGTCCACAGGGAATGGTCACTGGATCCTTCAGGAGATCCAGACACACTGGACACAGGAACGCATTCTGATCCACAGAAATTCTGGATTCTGCCATTTTACTGCATGAATACAGAGACACAAACACAACAGCTCGACTACACTTCAGTTTCTCTGAACTGATTATTGTTTCCTGGTTCTGTGTTTGAGTGACGTGTTTGAAACAGGTGTGTCTGTAAAGCAGGTTCCTCATTCCTGGTCCTGAAGAGCCTCATTCCTGCTAAGTGTTTAGTTTTATGTGTGTGTTCCCACAACACATTTTGTTTAACCAGTCTCAGACACACACAATATAAGTTAGAGCGAACAAAACACCCTTAACATTTCAGTAATTCTGTATCCTGTACTACACTGTTACCACAGGACTGAAAACTGTCCAGAATTACAGTTCCTTAAAGTCACCATGAAATCAAAATCACCAAATCTTTTATTGATTTGCAGTATTTATTATAAATTATTTATCTGTGCACATAGGACTGGGCAATAAAATTATAATTATTGCGATATAATTTCCCTCAAAATAATTATAACAAAAGTTATGTAATCAACAAACTTTTAACATTTAGTTAAAAGTTAAAATGTTTGATGTAAGCATAACAAAACAGCGTTAACGGTGCCACAAAAAAACGACAGCACAGAGTGTTCACCCGCTGATTGGTTTGGACACATGGTGCGAAGTGAAGACATTTTCAATCCAGTCCCAGAGTTTTATTTTTCCAACAATTTCCAGTGCGAAACCAGTGATTAAAACTTTTTTCTGAATTGTTTTCTTTTTGCCAGGGACTCTCCATCTGTGTGTGAGGGGGGTAGACAGTATTAGGACTTGTGAAAAGTTATTCCCCCTGTGCATAAATTTTATCCTGTGGCAGCACAGGTGTTAGACTATTTGTGTGACTAAATGGGAAGAGCGAGAACGAAATGCCACACCTGCTGATAATGTCGAACAAGTGCCAGATAGCATTAGTCAGTTTGACCCCAGGTGCTGTAAGAAACATTCCTCGTTGATGCCTACTTCACAGCCTTTGAGGTTATACTAAATCAGCTAATCAAAGTTTTCTTGAGTTCGCTCATGATGAAAGAGCATTGTTAGAAAAGTGCTGTATTGCGTTGGAGGAACGTTTGAGCGACTCCAGGAATTGATATTGCTGGAATTGTTTCCCAATAATTTAGTGCTACATTTGAATGAGCAAAAAGTAACCTCTTTATCTGAAGCTGCTGTGCTCGCTGACAAATACGTACTGACCTATTGAACTGTTTTTCAATGCATAAAAATGTTTTTTTGAAAGGTTTGCACCATCCACAAAGTCAGAGACTCACTCGAATGTGACTGTGGGAGGAGCGGCCTACGTTCACACTAGTGTTTTAGGAAGACAAACAATTTGAGTATTAAAAAAGGCTGAATAAAGTCTTAATTTCTTGACTTTATTTTGGCGTAAACTGCAGTGAGACTTAAGTTTCATGTATACAAACTTTTTTTTTTGTTATACATCTTGTAAAATTCTGTAAAATACTCGTTTTATGGAGTTTTTATTTTTTTATTTGTGGAAGGACACTACCCAGAATGCAACGTGCCGTCACATAGATTCAATGGGGGGAATTACGCAGCCATCTTGAGAGCATGCTCGTATATATTTAGTGGCAAGAAAAGTTCAAGGCTGACCGATCTTTTATTTCGCGCGGTTTGCATGACTCCTTAAGAAACTATTTTCTGCATTATGTCTGAATGGTAAGATTTTACTGCAGTTTTGACCTTTTACTTTTCTAGTTTACCTACTTTTGGTAGGTAGCACTAGCGACCAACAAAATTATACCATACTTAAGTACTCACAAACAAATCGAAGTTCTAGGCGTATTGGTGTTCATCTGTGACTGCTACTTCATGTTTTACTGTAACCATCTACTGCAGGAGAACAGTTGATGTGCCATAGTCGTTAATACTTGACAGATTAGATAAGTAACTGAATGTTATATTTTGTTTGTGGTATTTTAATTGTATCAGAATATAATTTAATGCTAAAAGCAACCTAGCTGACTGGATCTGGTTGTCCTGTCAGGCATCTCTCAAGGATTCACATGTGACTCAAAACATTTTTTTTTTTTTTTTACATTTGCTCTTAACTTTACTCTAGGACTGACCTGTCTCAAGATGTTGCAGCCCACATTACAGAATTCCTCACATCAAATTCCAAGCCCTGTTTCAGAAGATGATTTTGATAGTGTGCTGTCCAAATAGAGAATGTGATCCGTCTACTTTGAAAATGTGCTGACCGTTCATAATTTGGAAACTTGGACAATGTTTTGGAGAAGTTACAGGAGGCACATGAGCTGCTTGCATCAACAAGGGATGCAACATGTCATGGTTACCAAGCTCCAGTTCTTAAACAGGTGAGAAGAGAAAGACGGCCTTGAACACGTCCTTGAGCTAGACTTTATAGTTCCTGAGATATCCTGTCTGTTGCATGTGAGTTTAAGCACTGTGAAGAGGAGATTGAAGGAATATGGGCATTCTGTGAAGCAAACATACAGCCAGATTTCTGCTGAAGACTTGAGAAACGTTGTTAGCGACTTGTCCAAATTCATGCCATGGTCTCTGGATATCTTAAAGCCAGGGACACACCAAGCTGACTTAGTTTTCTGCCATCAGGTTTTTTTTTTTGCCTGATTCAACATCGAATCGTGTCGGGCCGTCGGTGAGAACGAGAACACTGATTGACTGTTCAGCTTGGCAAACAAGTCTGTGCACAATAATAAGAACAAAAGTGATGAAAGCAAGCAAGCAAGCAAGCAAGTCTAAACTGAACAGGCAGAAGGCTGTTCTAATTCCTGAGCAACATTGCGTGGATATTTTCTTACATAATCGGAGTGGAATAAAGAACGTGATCAGTGTGATTGATATTCAAAACAGTAAGCAAGAGCAGCTTTGTTTATGGTTTGTATACCTGCGGTCTTAGTTTTGCTTTCCCATTTTAAATGATGAACATTGACGAATATACACTATATTGCAAAAAGTTTTGGGATGCCTGCCTTTAAATGGACTGCATTTATATAGCGCTTTCAACAGACCCATGGCCACCAAAGCGCTTTACATATTGCCTCACATTCATCCATTCATACACCGACGGCGGTGTCAGTCATGCAAGGTGCCATCCAGTTCATCGGGAGCAGCTGGGGTTAGGTGTCTTGCTCATAGACACCTCCACATTTGGTCAGGTGGAACCGGGAATGGAACCACCAACCTTCCGGTTTGTAGCCAATCTACATGAACCACTGAGCCACTGCCGCCTGTAGCTTTACATGCACATGAACTTGACATCCCATTCTTAATCCGTAGGGTTTAACATTTGGCCCACCCTTTGCAGCTATAACAGCTTCAGCTCTTCTGGGAAGGCTTTCAACAAGGTTTAGGTTAGGTTTAGAGTTTGTTTAAGGGAATGTTTGACCATTCTTTTAAAAGTGCATTTGTGAGGTCAGGCACTGATGTTGGACGAGAAGGCCTGGCTCACAGTCTCTGCTCTAATCCATCCCAAAGGTGTTCTATCGTGTTGAGGTTCCTTTCACTGGAACTAAAGGGCCACACCCAACCCCTAAAAAACAACCCCAACACCACAATCCCCCCTCAACCAACTTTACACTTGGCACAATGCAGTCAGGCAAGTACCGTTCCATTCTCTTGATAACCACCAAACCCAGACTCGTCCATCAGATTACCAGACAGAAAAGCGTGATTGGTCACTCCAGAGAACACGTCTCCACTGCTCTAGAGTCCAGTGGCAGTGTGCTTTACACCACTGCATCCAAAGCTTTGCATTGCACTTGGTGATGCAAGGCTTGGATGAGCTGCTCGGCCATGGAAACCCATTCCATGAAGCTCTCTACCCATTGTTCTTGAGCTCATCTGAAGGCCACACAAAGTTTGGAGGTCTGTAGCTATTGACTCTTCAGAAAGTTGGCGACTTCTGCGCACTGTGACCACCCTCAGCATGCGCTGACCCTGCTCTGTGATTTTACGTGGCCTACCACTTCGTGGCTGAGTTGCTGTTGTTCTCTATTGCTTCCACTTTGTTATAATACCACTAACAGCTGACCGTGGAATCGTGAGGAAATTTCACAAATGGACTTATTGCACAGGTGGCAGCCTATCACGGTACCATGCTTGAATTCACTGAGCTCCTGAGAGCGACCCATTCTTTACAAATGTTTGCAGAAGTGTCTGCATGCCTAGATGCTTGATTTTATACACTTTTGGCCATAGAAGTGATTGGATTTGAGGTGTTTGTTGTTTAAATTCAAAAAAGTAACAAAATCCTTCACCCGCGGGTCAATTTGACCCCCTTAGGAATTAATGTAATGGGAGGAATGCTTCAGTACACAGAAAAATCGAAAAATTCAAACGGAAAGTGCTAAAACTTGAAACCAAAAATCTGCATACTGAAGAAAAACTGACTTTAGGACCCAGTGGAACAGCTCATTTGCTCCATATAGAGCTATAAGGCCATCTAGTGGCAAGAGTCATTAAATATCATGTTATATTATTTTACACAGTAGGTCAGCAGGACACCAATTGTGAGACATTTTGAGCTGAATTAACAGGATTATGCATGAAAAAGGACAAAAAGGGTCATTTTGACCCACAAGGGAAGGATGAGGGGTACAGTAACACATTTCTATTTTATTATTAATACACATTTATTAAGAAATAAATTTATTTTTAAGCAATCTAATGTTGTAGAATTAGGAAAATTACTGTTTAGGGCTTTTATACATAAAATAAATGAAATTATGAATTATTTTGATTACATGATGGTAAAAATACACTAATTCACAACAAGATTTTTCAGCTATACAAAGACACTTTTTACTGAAAATATTATATAGTTATGACAAGGAGTATCAAATTATTAAAGTACTTAAAAATATGACCATTTGGAAATAAATCAGAAAAAGATTTAAGAAATACACATTGCTTATGTTTTTATTATTATGCATGGTTTATGGAGGCCAGTCGAGTAACTTGCTTGTTTATAGCTTCGATATTATTGTAGCTTTTGTCCTACTTATTCTACACAACATTTATTGTTATTCAATTCAATTAACATTTATTTGTATAGCGCTTTTCACAATACATATCATTTCAGAGCAGCTTCACAGAAAATGCAGGCGTCTATATTGCAATTTAAAGTGATTTGTCCACGTTATGTATATCAGAAATGTACATAAAGCACACAGATTAGCTAATGTAAGGCACAGAAAGTGAATAAGAATACATGTTGTTATGACTAATGTAATTTATTACAGCTTTAATAAGGCGTCTCTGTGCGTAGATTCTGATGTACAGACATGACTTTCACTTTTTGTGCCCAGCAGTTTTATCCCCAACTCACTCAGTCATCCAAAATAAATAAATAACAATTACAAGAAAGAAAGAAAGAAAGAACAGATATAAACAAGCTAAATGTAAGACTTTTTAAGACCTTTTTAATACCACCTTGTGTGAAATTTAAGACCCAACCTGTGATGGAACGTATATGTAATAAAGAAAACAAAATACCCCCGAGACCCAAGCATAGCATTTGTTAACTATAGTGGATATTATGTTTTAGTGATTTTTTCCGACATCATACGCTTCACAGTTGTAAGTCTGGGTGTCCTGTAAGAGCACATTCGGGGATATTCAGAGATACTATTTTGGAGGTCTCACCATGACCACTCCTCTTCTGTCTCTAAATATGACTAGCACTGACTGAATGGTCAAATCTTACATCCTTATGGAAATATGATTATATTTTGCAATTGTCATTTAAATCGGACTAATTTTCAAATAGTTTGTTGTAAATCAATAGCTCAGGAAATTGTTATGGGGTTTCAAAATCAGACTATGACTTACAAAACTTATGTTACTAAACAGGACCTCGATTTCATACGTCCACTGTGGTGTACATCAGAGCAACTTAAAAGCACTTCAAGCATGAAAATCAGGCATTTTGAAAGACAGGAAAATAAATTATATATTAATGTTCCCATGAAAATGTCCCAATTACTACTCCCATTAGTACACTTATTTTTCATTCATTATGGCCAGTTTACACACATATAGCATAAAGTAAAATAGTATTTCAAATCATTCTGTTGTTTCTTTGATGTCCACTACAGTGTAAAAGCCCAATTTATCCCCACAGAGTATCGTATCACCAAGCTTTTTGGTGGTATCAACAATTTATTCTGAAGTAATACTTTCATCAGCTTAAAATTTTTTAAAAACATTCATATAGGGCTGTTACCAATCAAATCAACAGTGCAATAAATAATTTACAGTGCAAAATTACAACTACAAAAATAAATGTTAAGAGATTGTAAAAACAAATAAGACGTTTAAACACATACATGTAAATACACTAAACCACCAGTAGGTGGCGGTAAGTCCCTTCAAGCTAAATAGCTTACTTCATCTTTGTTTGGAACTATTTTTATCTACATTTGTCCAATGATAAAAGTCAGACTGGAGAATCTTTCCCGGTGATGTGACCAAAAATATTTAAGACCCATCTAATCTGAATTTAAGACATTTTAAGGCCTTATTTAAGACATTTTAAGACTTTTTAAGGACCATGGCCACCCTGAAGAAAGAATCAATATTACTTAATGATAATGAGTGTGAGGAAGAAATTCGAACAGAAGTATCGAAACTGCAGTCTAATAGACAGTGTTTCGGTGTTTCTATCTATACCGAACAATTTTAATAGACTTCACAAGATCACACTGCATATTAACCCTACGTTAACCCTATTAACCCTACCCTCTTTTTTAGGTATATTACTTGTGTTGATAAACACATCTGTACACATGGACATTTCCAAAAGCAACAAACTTGCTTCAGATGTTTTGAGTTTAACTGTTAATTACTGTAAAAAATAAAAATCTTGTAACATTTTATTTAGTTTTTTGCTTTTATTACAATTTCTGTTTTCTTTGTCAGTGCCTCACATTTCATTTATAACTTACATATGCAAATGTAAACATTACAAAGTACTGTCATACTGATCAATTCCATAAATTATGTGTTTGACTATAATACATGTATTCATTTTTCCTAAATAGGCTGAGCATTCAATTCCAGTGGAATCTGTGTCTGATAAACGGCTATATTGTGTCTGCAAGCTGCCAAATACCTTAGAGCCATATGCTCAGTGTGAGAAATGTAAAGACTGGTTTCACCCAAGGTGTGTGGGATTCAGGAGCATAGAAGGCAGTAGTGAAAGGCAAGCATTTAAGGTGAAGCTGAGAGAATTCACACCTATGCACCTTAACACCAAAACAAAATGCTACTGCAGATGAACACAAATTTATTTAGGAATCACAAATTAGGTGCCTCCGCTCACAGTACTGCAAAAATGTCAAGTAAGAATAATCTTGAGAATAGAATGGACACATCAGTTTCTGGATTCAGAATTCAAAACAAAATTATAAATACAACACTTTGTTTTTGCCCCCGTTTTCATGAGCTGAGCTATGTCTTACATGCACACATTTCTCTCAAATATTGTTCACAAATCTGTGTTAGTGAGCACTTCTCCTTTGCTGAGATAATCCACCCACCTCACGGGTGTGGCATATCAAGATGCTGATTAGACAGCATGATTATTGCACAGGTTTGCCTTAGGCAGGCCACAATAAAAGGCAATTCTAAAATGTCCATGGCAATATCTCACTCAAAATGAGGCCAGCACTTATGTCCCGTAGTTGGGCCGGATGTGCTGTTTCACAGTCAACCCAGATCCACACAGCCAAAGCCTAGCCAAATCTGTCAACTATTGCTGGGCCAGAGCTGGCTCCTTCTGGTGTGCCTCTGCCAGTACACAGCTGAGTGAGCCGACAGTCAGTTGAGTTTATGAATTTGATGTCCAACCACATGTGTTCACATTACTGATTGCCAGAGGTGGGACCAAGTCATTGTATGGAAAGTCCTCAACTTTAAGCTTCAAGTCTTTCATTACTTGAACAAGTCATTAGTGATTTTTGCACAAATTAGTGTTGCAGTATTAATTACTATATTAAATGTATACTGATTTATATCAGGAAGGCTTTAAAATGACTTAGCAGTTCAATTTCATGTGAGATGAGGTATAAACAATTTTCACTAGGGCACCCATCTATCCCAGTTCAATTTATGGATTGTGCTTACGTGTGACAAAATAAGGAAAAGCAGTGAGACTTTTTGAAAAACTGGTAACAGAGTAACAGAAAATAATTTCATAGAAATAACAACTGCTATTCACTTTGTATGTGTGCGTGAGTAAATCTAAGCTATTGAACCATTATTTGGAACATCAAATAAACAGATTAAGGAAAAACATGTAACAGAAGCATAAAAAATAACTGCTACTTTACTTTTTACTGAGAGAGGAAACATGCAATGTTTTTCTAATTTTAAACAGTTTGCTAGTACTTGTGTATTAAAATGCCTGAAGAAAAAAAAGCATGTGGTTAAACACTGATCAGGGATGTGCAGAGAGTTCCTCGGGGGCTGGGGCTCAAATGTAAAAATAGGTGTATATATAGCTATAACTTCCAATATAACAATTAATAGTAGCCTATATTCAGTGGTAACAAATTGCAACAGAGCCTGCCAATCCAGGATAGGACAGACGGATGCCAACAACATATTCAGTGGTATGCGGTGGAGTTTTAAAATGAATAGGCAAAGTCCTCACATTATTTTTACATATCAAATGTACAAACCCGATTCCAACAAAGTTGGGACACTGTACAAATTGTGAATAAAAAAAGGAATGCAATAATTTACACATCTCAAACTTATATTTTATTCACAATAGAATATAGATAACATATCAAATGTTGAAAGTGAGACATTTTGAAATGTCATGCCAAATATTAGCTCATTTTGGATTTCATGAGAGCTACACATTCCAAAAAAGTTGGGACAGGGAGCAATAAGAGTTGAAGTTAAAGTTTATTTGTCATTACACATGTACAAGTACAGTATAACGAAATGAAGTTTGGAGCAAGCCTCCGGGCCGCAGCCGATTATTCAGGCGCCGCCACACGCTCTCCAGAAATACAAGAATGCAGTTTAGCAAGCATTACATAGCAAACACAACAAAACATAAACATAAACATGACACAGTACACGTGGTCACGTGGTGGGATTTTTTGTATGGAGTGGGAGAGGAGATAGATAACAGACAGGCAGACGGATGGAGCGGGGAGGGAAGGTCGGGTATGTATGGTGCGAGTGAGTCTGAGATTGTGTTGTGTGAGAATGTTAGCCATAACTTCAGATGTTTTCGAGTTCAGTTCTATGGTTTGTCCTTGAAGGGAGATAAGGCAGTGCACAGGGGAAGATAGCAGACCAAGCTGTCAGGCTGACCTCCCAACCGAGAGATAGGGACCAAGTGAGGTTCGTTGGGCTAGTTGATTAGGTCAGGCAAATACAATTTATTATTTTTTAATCCATTTGATGATCTTCGGTAATTTGTCCGGATCATAATCAATCAATCAGATCTGGTCCTCAGCACTCGCGTCCGGTCCGTGCAGTTTCCCTAGACATTACGTCCAGCCTCATGGCCAGACCGGTTACAGTCCGCAAAAAGTTCACCGATCTGACCCCGATGGAGCCCACTCTCCCCTGCGTATCCGCAGTCCGGACTGCGTTATTACGGTTCAGTTCCTCAATTCCTATCACTCTCTGATCTAATTCCTTCAGACGGTCACACACAACCCGAAGCATTCTTTAATTTCCACAGACAGCGGCTGGGTGAATTTGCTTGCAGCTGTCTTACCAATCTTCCGATAGGTCAGGGCAATCCCAAAGCCAAAGAATAGGAACCCCGCCATCAATAATCCAATCATGTATAAATCTTCCACATCCTCCACGGACAGAGCCTCCAGGCACAGGACTTGCCAGTTGTTCCATGCGTCCATCACGTACCCTGCAGCAAAGGTCCCGTCCGGGCAGGTGGGTTCTCCCGGGCACCCTTCCTTAGTGAGAAAATCTTGTCGATCGCGCTGATTGACCAGTTAATCAATTCCATTTCAGTATTTTCAGGAGTCCAGCAAAGCAGCAGTCAGAGAAGAGAAGAGACGAAACACTAGACAAAACAAAACAGCGCGAGAGCCAGCAGGGAGCAGAGAGAAAAACACGTCTGCACGGATTGAAGGACAGAAAGGAAAAGTTAAATGTACATATAAGGAACAGCTGGAGGACCAATTTGCAACTTATTAGGTCAATTGGCAACATGATTGGGTATAAAAAGAGCCTCTCAGAGTGGCAGTGTCTCTCAGAAGTCAAGATGGGCAGAGGATCACCAATTCCCCCAATGCTGCGGCCAAAAATACTGGAGCAATATCAGAAAGGAGTTTCTCAGAGAAAAACTGCAAAGAGTTTGAAGTTATCATCATCTACAGTGCATAATATCATCCAAAGATTCAGAGAATCTGGAACAATCTCTGTGCGTAAGGGTCAAGGCCAGAAAACCATACTGGATGGTGAGGATCATGAGTGCGTGTGGCATGGGCAGCTTACACATCTGGAAAGGCACCATCAATGCTGAAAGGGATATCCAAGTTCTAGAACAACATATGCTCCCATCCAGACGTCGTCTCTTTCAGGGAAGACCTTGCATTTTCCAACATGACAATGCCAGACCACATACTGCATCAATTACAACATCATGGCTGTGTAGAAGAAGGATCCGGGGACTGAAATGGCCAGCCTGCAGTCCAGATCTTTCACCCATAGAAAACATTTGGCGCATCATAAAGAGGAAGATGCCACAAAGAAGACCTAAGACAGTTGAGCAACTAGAAGCCTGTATTAGACAAGAATGGGGCAACATTCCTATTCCTAAACTTGAGCAGCTTGTCTCCTCAGTCCCCAGACGTTTGCAGACTGTTAGAAAAAGAAGAGGGGATGCCACACAGTGGGAAACATGGCCTTGTCCCAACTTTTTGAGATGTGTTGATGCCATGAAATTTAAAATCAACTTTCCCTTAAAATTATAAATTTTCTCAGTTTAAATATTTGATATGTCATCTATGTTGTATTCTGAATAAAATATTGAAATTTGAAACTTCCACATCATTGCATTCTGTTTTTATTCACAATTTGTACAGTGTCCCAACTTTTTTGGAATCGGGTTTGTAATTTAGGCCAGACTTGACTTACTTTACCTAGCCTGAGAATAATATATAATAAGGTTAAAGGTGTTAAGATCAAAGTACACACCGTAAAACAACAGCTCACATTATGAAACCATAAAACAAGTTATTGTAAACGTTATCATAAGTGCACAAGTTTCAAAATCTAGGGCATTCTTGTATGGGAAAAGTTGTAAATCAGGTTAACCCTTTAAACCCGAAGTGTACGCCAACGAAAAAAATAAAATAAAATTATTATTCCACTGAATGGAATAACACAAAATAGGTATAATTTTAAAGCTTAAAAGCTTTTTATCCCTTTGACACGCATCACGATCACACCCGTTTGATCAATCTAGGCTGGTCTCTGGTGCGTGCGATCACACGGGTGTGATTAGAACACTCAGTGATCAACTGCCAAATTCAAAATTTCAAATCTGCTTTTAGCGCTGACTGGCGCTGAGCCAAAGACTGAGCGCGAGTGAGAGACTGACTGAGCTCAGTCTTTTAATGTTTAGTTTAGGTTTCATACACTTCAAATTACATTACACAACCACAAAAATAGCAGCAAAATGTAAATATAGTTTGTAATTGCATATAAATATATATATATATATATATATATATATATATATATATATAACAGCAAGATATCAGTGTTGTAAACATATAATGGCCCGTGAAAACATTACCGATCAAATAACACAATCATTTTCTACCCTTTGACAGGTACGATCAGTCTGGGCTGTTCCCTCACGTAATGTCACATATATCAGGAGAAGTGGGAGATCTTGTGTTGTAAATCCAGCAGGCTTCGGCTCCCTGGCGCTGTTGGAAACACATAATGGCGGCGCCCCGCCCACATCTCGTGATAACTTACCGATCAACTAACACACATATTTCTAATAAGTATATAAACCATAAGGAGTTCACTTTCATGCATTTACTTTAGTTAACCTTTTTGAAAATATTTTGTATAAACAAATAATAAAAAAACAACATTTGAACAGTCATGCACTGCAAGCATTTTTCCCGCTGACAAGTTGTCACTGTTGACGTCACTCTTACCTCACACTCGCGCTGGTACCAACTTCACATACAATTTTAATAAAATGTACCAGTTTTTAACTACTTCAGAGAAAATGGCAGACAATTTATTTAAAAGAAGACAACTGACAAGTGAGGAAATTGAGGAGATTTTTTTTTATTCTGATGAGGAGAATTTTGACAGTGGGGCAGAGAGCGATGAAGACCTTCCCCTGAACCTTGAAGCTCTGGACAACTTTGAGGGTGAAGACGAGACTTCTTCCACAACGCCATATCGCGGTGTCCATCCAAAGGAGGGCGACCTGCCTTAGACACTCCTCTGCGCCTTACAGCCAGGCATTTTCTGTCAGAAGTCCCTCAGACCACTTCCCAGGGCAGCAGGACCAGGCGGCACTGCAAGGTCTGGCTCTCCAGCATACGGAACAGCAAGCAGAGGCGCCTCACCAAACACACGTGTGTGCCGTGCAACACTCCCTTGTGTGCTGTGCCATGTTTTGAGGAGTACCACACACTGAAGAATTATTAATCCTGTAAAAAGTCAGTTCATTTATTTGCGTTTATTAATTGTAATTATATTTGTAATTTGTGTTGTAATTTTATTAGAAAGTGCAACGTTATATATGTATAATAGTTTAAACAAAAAAACATTTAGCTTAATTTGAAGAGATTATGTGACAAATAAAACTCTTGAATCTTGAAACATACGTTTGAATTATGCTAAACTTATAGAACACATTTCTCACTAGCAAAGCACAGAAAAGGTAACTTACATGGTATCTGACATCACGTAAACTATATATATGCAAGCTAATAGTAAGTGAGGCGTGACCATTTCGCTTTCTCTGCTTTTCTGGTGAGATATAAAACTCAGTTTTTTTATTAACACTAAAACATAAATAATATATAATGTGTTCATGTTACGTATCAAGTCAACTGAACCCTAATAACTTTACCGAATGCACGGAGCATATTTGTGATGTGCAAAGCGACAAACATGACATTTGAACGTCCACATTATGGAGTTCTGTTCGCTTTACAAGAGAATTTTGTAAACATATTTATTGCATGCTTGTAAATAATTATATGTGTGCTTCAAAATAGGAAAAAACTAAAATATACTCACCAATTGTTTTCAGTTGGTGAGATGGTTTTCAATTCACCAAACATTCATAGAGTGCTCCCCTGCACGCGGTCATCCACCGTGAGCGCCATTGTGACTGTGAAAACTCACGTGTCAAGGTTGATGTGTTACCATGGAAATTAGAACATACGTCATTGCATAATAACGGTCGCATACATACGTTCTAAATATTCAGACTGGCAGTCTGGCGTGAGTTTTTTAATGTTAAATACAAGACCAAAGGTAGAAAACTCTTTCAAATGTAAACATGAGTTCACAATGGGAATTTGCATTAATCAAGTCCTACAGACCTGTATTGACGACAGGAGGTAAAGACCAATTGGCCCGAAGACATGCAGACCATAATAAGCTAAATATCTCTAAACTCTTAAAACCTTTATTACCTTTTGGTTTACGTCTGTGGGGATGAGACCTTCACACTGAGACATTTCAAATGATACCACACATGTATTGTATAGTACTTGTTAGTACTTGTTCACATTAAAACATAGATTTTGGGTGAATTTCACAGTAAGAGTCGGGGTCAATAGAGATTAGGATGACACTGAGACGAGATTTGCTAATTTCGTAAGAGACAGTTCAGATGTTCAGTTCTTAAGGTTTCTCCAGTCTTTCACAATCTCTCGTCTGTGTAGCCCTCCATTGTAGCTCGTGCAAGTACCTAATTTTTACACCTCTAGCATTAAAGAACACAAAGATATTTACATGGATTGTAACTCATGGTGAGAGATAGCTCAAAACTGCACAGAATGCCTATGTGCGCATAGGAGTCAAAAGAAGTATAGCTTGCAATGCTGTGTTTGACTGTGCACATACACGTAAAATAACAGAGTATACTTTCGGATTAAGGGTTTTCTGTCTGAAACTCATTCCACACTACTGACATATAAACCAGTTCTCTCATATGGTGCTTAAAGGTGACTTTATATCTGAAACTCTCTCCACAGAGATCACAAATGAACGGCTTCACTCCAGTGTGAGTTCTCATGTGGGAATCAAGACTTCCTTTTCTGTTGAAACTTTTTCCACTTTGTTGGCAGGGGTAAGGCTTCTCTCCAGTGTGAATTCTTAAGTGGCCTTTAAAGTGTCCTTTATGACTGAAACTCTTTCCACACTGAGGGCACGTGTAGGGTTTCTCTCCAGTGTGAACTCTCATGTGGACTTTAAGGTTAAAGAGCCAGTTCAGTTCCAGTGTTTTTACAGGAAAGAAAGACACAAGGACTTTTTCATGTTCATGTTATTTTATTGTCACAATAACTGACATTTAATTTTCTGATGTATACATATATTTTATGACAATATGATTTGAACAGGCACTGCTGTAATGCTCAGACTGATGTCTTTCTGTACCCTGATGTGTTTTTCATACAGTCCTGACTCAAGCTAATGTCTCACGCGCCTCTTCCACGACTGGAGCCATGTTTATCCACTGGATTTCTGTCTGAAAACCTTTCATCGTCATGCAGAAGCTCAAATCGTCATCTTGGCGTCGGCATGTCCTTAAGATAAGTCAAGGAATCAAGTCTTTGTAAAGGATGTATTTTCTTCATCACGAATGGAAGGTGGAAGTCCAGGTACTGTTAAAAAGATCAGCCAAATCATCTGATTCACACAAGAAGATCTGGCAGAAGAGGAATTAAAACATCTAAAACCAAGTGAAAACACTAAATCCAGAGTATGACCCTTCTGATGTGTAGGGCTGGGTATAGAGCTCCATACTTTTTAGGCACTGACCGAATTGCCTCGATAACATTGAGTATCAAATTTCGATACCTAAGGGGTTAAGTAGTCAATCCCTCCATGTGAGGAAGATTTGTGTACAGTATGTGGTGTGAAAGCCACTGAAGACTTAACGTCTCATAATAACGGCTCCATGTCTCGTAATAATGAGACACTTTCTTGTTATGATGACAAACTTTCCAAGCAGTCAAAAAATTGTTCTGTCACAAACTAACTTTCTTGCTCAGCATATAAAGATGAACTACTTATTTCAGACTGTGGTGATGTGGTTTCTCCACTGCATGGATCTTCATGTGTCTCTTGAGGTAACTTTTAATAGTGAAACTCTTCCCACACTGATCACACGTGTGCGGCTTCTCTCCAGTGTGGATCTTCTCATGTGTTTTCAGATGTGATGACCGACTGAATCTCTTGTCACAGTGTGAACACTTGTAAGGTTTTTCTCCAGTGTGGCTCCTCTCATGTGTTTTCAGATGTGATGACACACTGAATCTCTTGTCACAGTGTGAACACTTGTAAGGTTTTTCTCCAGTGTGAATTCTCTGGTGCCGTTTTAAACAGTTTGCTGTAGTAAAAGTCTTCTCACACTCAAAGCACATGTACTCTCTCACACCAGTGTGTATTTTCTCATGTGCATGTAAACTTCGCTGATGTGAAAAACTCTTTCCACACACAGAACATGAATATGGCTTCTCCTTCGTATGAACTCTCAGGTGTGACTTCAGGGCTGATGTATCAAAAAATGTTTTGCTGCACTGATCACATGCATACGGCTTCACTCCGATGTGGATCCTCATGTGACTTTTAAGGTGTGTTGATTGACTGAAGATCTTCCCGCACTGATCACATGTGAACGGCTTCTCTCCGGTGTGGATTCTCATGTGATCATTAAGGGTTGATGATCGTGTGAAACTCTTCCCACACTGAGCGCAGGTGAAAGATTTCTCGGCTCTTCTTTTCTTTATAAATGTCTTTTTAGTCTTTGAGCGGCTCAAAGGTTTTTCTGCAGGTTTGACATGATGTTCCTCCTCCATTTCACTCAGTTCTTCACTCTCCTCGTTCTCTTCCATCAGGTCTGAAATCAAAGAAAAACTGTTTAATCGCATTTCAGTACATCAAAGTAAATAAAAAGAGAGAAATATGAAGTGAAAGGACATAAAACGTTCATTTGTTTGATGCATTGTTATTGCATGAATTAGGTACATTGATCTACCAGCTAATATTTAAAACATAAATTAGGCACAGATCTAGTTTCTGTAGAGAAAGAATGACACAATTATCAGCTTTTAAGCTTCAAACTGATTCAGTGTGGTTATATTTTGTCATCTCAATTTGTTGCAAGTGAAAATTATTTAGTGTAGGCCTATTTATTTATTCAGTTTTTCTCTGTTGTCAGAAGCGCTGCAGGTGCGCAAACATTATATAATGTGTGAATCCAGGTTCTGTTGCTGATCTGTTCTGTATGCATGTTAAAATAATCGGAAAATTAACTTGAAATAAGCATCCCTAGAACAAACAAGTCCCATCAATGGAGGACCCACCTCAGAACTTAAAGGGACTTAAAGGATCTGCAGTTAACATCTTGATGCCAGATCCATTATGACCATGTTTCAAGTATTGTGTTGGTCCCCCTTTAGCTGCCAGAACAGCCCTGACCCATCGAGGCATGGACTCCACTGGACCCCTGAAGGTGTGCTGAGGTATCTGACGGAAGGCGCCAAGGCAGACATGAAGCTGAGCAACCTCTACACTCTGGTACTGCTACACACTAGGGGTGTAATGTTTCTTGGTTATAAAAAAGAATGTAAAAAAATAATTTGATCAGTCCCATTCTCCACCCACAGTTCAGCACGCACACGCACAAGCAGCTCATCTAAGCCTTACATCAGCAAGTGCAGTGCAAAGCGTGGGATGCAGTGGAGTAAAGCACACCGCCACTGGACGTGTTCTTAGGAGTGACCAATCACGCTTCTCTGCCTGACAATCCCATGGACGAGTCTGGGTTTGGCGGTTGCCAGGAGAACAGTACTTGCCTGACTGTGATGTGCCACGTGTAAAGTTTGGTGGAGGGGGATTATGGTGTGGGGTTGTTTTTCAGGGGTTGGGCTTGGCCCTTAGTTCCAGAGAAAGGAACTCTTAATGTGTCAGCATACCAAGGCATTGTGGACAATTTCATGCTCCCAACTTTGTGGGAACAGTTTGGGGATCAAATGAGTGAGTTCAGCTTTGAGAATGAAACCAACCTGTTTGTTCCTCAGTTTCTTCATGTTTCACTCTCAATGTTTCTTCTATCTTCATGTCTTCACTCTCCTCTTTAATGAACTCCATCTCTTCATCAGGAGTTTATCTGTGTTTGTCCTGTTTAAAATGAGTAATTAATGAATAATTAACAGAAAGAAAAATTAATCACAATCTGAGAGTGTGTCTCAATCAGTTCAGTCACTGGTAAGAGAGTCAGAGAGAGTGAGTTTTTCACAATTTTCACAGGCATGTCCTTTTGACGCCGTGTTTGGCTTTTAAACAGAACTGCTTTTTATTTGACGCAAGTATATCACACCAAAGATGCTTTTTCATTGTGTTCAATGGTTTGAGTGTTCAATGGTTGGAGTCTAATATATTATTAGTTGGTCAGTTGTTGAATTCTGATGGTCAGCTTTTGAGATTTACTGATGTAGCGAGATCTAGCCCCAGGGGAAATGGTGCGGGATTTATGCATGCGTTTAATCGTGTCACGATCGAACATGCATAGATCAGCACAGAGAGGGAATTTGGATATTAACAATTGATTATAACGGATTATAACAATTATTAATATCTAGGGCTTGATTCAACTTTTAGAAATTTCTTTGATTCTAGAATTGAGTTTCAAAGGACGGATAATTGTCCACCAAATATCTCCTTTTAATAACTCTTAAACACGTTTCTCTGGCCAGGAGAAATAGCTTTCTTTTAATTTGTAACAGGGTCGGTTCAACGTAAAAGTGACCTATGTATGAGCAAACCAAGCGCAATCACGTGTGAATATATATATTTTAATAAATCAACAAACAATAAACAAACATACACAAATTAACTGGAAAGCAGGAAGAGAGAGAGGGAGAGAGTGTGAGAGAGAGAGAGACAAGGAAACTGTGTTATTACAGACACAACCTATTGAGCACAAGCAAGAATCAGTCCAGCTTATTGGTATAAGCTCAAGACTTTATAACGGCAGCTTAAGGGATACTTGCATATGTTTCCTTGATCGCGAGTTTGTGCGTGTGGGGAAATTCCGCGATCCGGTCCGTGTTTGAATCTTGCAGGGTGTATCCTTGGAGTCCGCGGGAAATTCAACTTTGGTTCCTTTGTGTGATGAGATCCGTTGGAAGATGGCGAAGGCTAAGCGGGACGAAGAGGAGAGCGAAGAGGGCAAGAAGAAGAGGTGGCAAAAGGAAGAGATGGCAAAAAAAAAGAGCAAAAAGAAGAGAAGAGAGAGCGTTTGTAGACCGTCTTAAAGGGCCATGGTGAGGCACGCCTCTTTTCGGAACAGCCAATCAGAGCGAAGAGACTCAGAAGCGGGAAATCTCCCTTTGTCTTGGGTCTCGCTTCATTAACATGTTTATGGCTCTCTCTCTTAGATAAGCAGACTTTGGGGTTTTGGCATAAAAGAAAGAGTTTGATGCATCATAGTACCACACAACACACCTAGCCGGCCTACAAATTGAGAGACAAAGATTTGAGACCAAGCACGGGAGTTTAACTTAAGAATTAAAGGCAGCGAGGATTGACGTCATTCTTCCTTAAGCATTCACTGGCTATAAGTTTCTAACCTATCAAACACATCTAAAATGGTTATAACAAAAAGCATGCATATATACTACAGCACAAATAACTGAGTTAAAAAGTCATATAATGTGTTCGGATGTCCTTTGGTATGTGTGAGGGTGGGGGCTGTTATTTATGACGGTCTCTTGTGGGCTGCACGAGGTATGGTTTGTGTCCTTTTTAGCACCGTTAACCTGTCAGTCTGTAGACTTCACGGGCCCGGTCTTGTTTGAGTCATTATAAATAATCAAAGTATTGGTCCGTTGATCATTTATGAGCACCGTCCATGCGCTACACTGAACTATGAATTAAATGTAAGTGTCATATTTCTGTGAAAGAATATTGTACTGTCATGAATTCATCTCTATTCATCAGTCAGAGCAATAGTTAATTGACCTAACGTTACCTGATTAGATGAAAACACTCAAAACTAACACTACAGATTAATATAATAATGCATATTATACTAGGGTGACCGTTTCCGGGGACAGTCCGGTTTTTGGTGTTCTGTCCCTGTTTTACAGCTCGTTCAAAACAACCCGCAGATCGCTTCATGCAAAAAGCGCCCAACCAACATACACCAGCAGATGGTTATAGGAGCAATCGTGTAGTGATTATTTCAGATACGCTGACTCTACTTCATGAAGAGCGTAACCGAGAGCAGAGCGCCATTATCATCAAATATCAAAAGAGACATTGCTATCGCTTTTTCAAGGTAGTGACGTACTAACTGTTCATGTTAAATTAAAGTGCTTTATAACAGAGCCTCGACAAAGTGCGGGATTGATCTGACCCCAAACACACACACACACACACACACACACACACACACACACAGAGACACACACACACACACAGAGACACACACACACACACACACACACTGAACTATAAAAACGAAACATAATGTGTATTAACACTTAACAAATGCTTAAAATAAGCCTAACATGCAAAATGACAAGACCAATTAAAGATAAGTTATTTTCCAAACAAAACATTTAAAGTAAAAAAAGTCGGCTAATTTATACAGTATAAACTTTAAGTATCAAAAACAATTATATTTGTTAAATAGTTTTATTCAACATATATTTGTTGTTTTATTTTTGTAATGTGTTTAATTCACGTAGGCTATTGTTTTGAACCGCTTGTGATTTACAAAGGTTACTATTAACGGTTTTCATTGTTTGTGTTTTATTTGTTTTGTTTTTTTATGGTGCTGTGAATTATATTAAAACCAGACCAACAGTCTTAATATCAAACTAAATCATCATAATTATTAATGTTAATAATAATATAGGAGCCCACAACAACAACTAAAAACATTCATAATCTTTATAATTAATAGATAATAAAATGAGATTTTTAGTGATATTGACCACTCAAATAGGATGTCCCCGGTTTCCATTTCAGAAATCTGGTCACCTTATATTATACAGACCCTTAATATATTAGTCAGTTTAGCTATTTAATGATTTGTAGAAATAGATAGAAGTACATAGAAGCGCGTCAAATCACTGAATCATTTGTTGTGAATCAGTCGGTTCAATTGACTCGGAGAGTCTAAAGCTCCGGTTCTCTCGTCACTCTCCAGAGACTGAACTCATGTTTGAACTGATTCACGATAAAGAGCGAAATGAGACGCTCCTTCTGTTCCTCGTGAGTTTATGATGTTACTTTACTCACACAACGCTGATAAATGTTAGATAAAGCATTGCAGCGTTACATTTAATAACACACCATTCATTCTACGCCGCTTTAAACACTTAAAACAAACCTTTCTTCAGCCGAATCACAACAGACGCAGGAGCGGCGCGGCCTTATGACGTCACACCACCACACCAAAATAAAAGTCCTGTTCACTGACGTGTGTAAAAATCACAAAAGTGCACAGAAATATACATAGAAAAAATATTTTAAAAATCAGATTTGAATGTATTATTGAAATTCATTTAATAACACAATAGTAAGTTAATAGTTTAAATTAACAGTTAATGTAGCAAATACATAGTAATAAAAAACAAAGCAAAACCTTTTTTTATTTTTATTTTAAAATCTTTATCATAAGATTTATAGCAACAACTCGTAATAATAATACAATTTGGTTGTAATAGTGGAAATTAAATGGCTACATTATGAGACACAATTGCTCTACTCCTCCAAAATGGACAAACATGCATATTTGAACATGCATGTTAAAAAATATTTTTGTTAAAAAAAACCCTACTCAATCAAAATAAATCTATTATGACTAATGAAAAGTGAAAACAAATGAAAAGTGTTGCGGCATTACAGATGCTCACGTGGTGTGCAAGATGACTTTTATACGTCTCTGTTGAGCTCACGATGGAATAGCCAATCAGATGAGTTTAGATTAGCCACAGGTGAATTAAAACTTTTCAGCCCACGAACCCAAAAATAACGGAGCACACATAAAAAATGCTTTTCTTACTTAGTCTTTTGTCTTGTTTCCAGTCCAAATATCTAAAAATTCTCACATTTAAGAAGCATTTACTAAACAAGCAATCACATTACAGTAAGCATGTATAATCTTGTTTGAATTAAGATTATTTTGCTCATTTTAAGCAAAAACTCACTTAATTCTGAATTATTTTGCCCCAAAGCAAGACAATAACGTTTGCTTGTCTAGTAAATGCTTCTAGTTTTAAGAATTGTTAGATGTTTGGACTGGAAACAAGACAAAAATACAAAGTAAGAAAAGCATTTTTTGCAGTGCATCTGTGGATTCATCTAACTGTAAAGCGTATTTCCCTTTCTTCACTCTGTCCACCAGATGAGACTTTATGTCCTGGGCCATGTCAGAGTTTAGACAGCGCCACTGATTCCAGTTCACGGACCAGTTTACCCCCATGCATAGCCCGGCTTATAGCTATAGCAGAGGGTTTGATGAGGGTTTCCGATTGTGTGGCTTTTTTGTCTGCAATTAAATATGCCACCTCATATGATGCCTGTTGAGCTTTGGCAGGGGTTGTAAATTGACCGGCTGCTGTCGTTAATCTGTCGTAATCACCTCAGGGTTTGAGGTGAAAGGAAAATCGAAAGGCTGATGGCTTTTTTTTTTTTATAATATTTTGTTACAATTATGGTTAAACTATGCTATTTCCAATCGTTAATTTTTTTATTTTATTTCTGGAAATCATCTCGCACCATTATCCGTCAGGTTTTTTTTTTTTTACATTTTTGATTACCTCTGCTCCCACCTGAGACAATTGAGTCGACTTCATTTGTATGTGCAGTAGGGGTGTGACGAGACACTTATCTGACGAGACGAGACACGAGATCGGGCTCACGAGGCGAGGCGAGGCGAGACACGAGATCGGGCTCACGAGGCGAGGCGGAGACACGAGATCGGGCTCCACGAGGCGAGACGAGACACGAGATCGGGCTCACGAGACGAGACGAGACATGAGATCGGCTCACGAGGCGAGATGAGACACGAGATCGGGCTCACGCGAGACGAGACGAGACACGAGATCGGGCTCACGAGACGAGACGAGACACGAGATCGGGCTCACGAGCAGACGAGATGAGATTTTTACACAGTATTTTTAAGAAATCCTCAATGATGAAATACATGACTAGGAATTAGAAGTTGTTTGCAGGTGCATTTGAAATGTTTTAACTCATCATCTTGTAATGAATGTCATTTAATTTCTTCTTTCTGAGTATGAATGATCATATTCAGTAAAAGACAACAGTGCTGTATGATTTCCTGTATGATCGTCTCTTCAGACCCAAGAACTGCACATGAGCTTCTTTTGACCTCCTAACTGAGCTCCTTCCCACAGATTGATCATAGATATTAAGTGCAAACAATAACCATAAAGTACTCAATATTCAAAGTGCAAACAGAGACCAATTTTTTCTTCAAGCCTGATACAGAGCTAAGAGATGGTTACAACTAGACCGCTTTCATATTACAATGGGGCGGTACTTTCCGCCCTACATCCAGCGACCTTTCCTTTTTTTTTTTGGGATGTACCTTGTCATTGATTTTTTTCTTTTTTTATTTACAAAGAAATTCAAAAACAAGATTCAAAATACAAATACAAAGACCAGTAAAACATACATAAGAGCCAGTATGATTTGGGTATATATATATGTGTGTGTGTGTGTGTGTGTGTGAACTGTACAGTTCACCATGTTTTCACCATGTTTTTCGTCTTGAGCCGTTGTGTGTTTTTGTCAATTATCAAGTTTCAAGTCTGTCAACTTTGAAATTTCTTTCTTGGACCGTTTTGTAAATTGCTGAACAGCGTCTCACTGTGTGAAATTCCTACGAGCCCTCTGCCCATTGCTTAGGTTTTATCACTCTGCACTCACTCTCGGTAAGTAAGCTTTCTCTTGAGTAGTGTCTCTCTGTGGTTTTCCTATCGGGGCTTGGCTAACGTGGAGTGCTGTGGCCCACTTTACTCTTTCCCATGAGCCCTCTACCACTATCGCGGATTTCATAACTTTGATGTAACCGGTAAGCAAGTTTTCACTTGTTTGGCGAGTTGCTGTCTGGTCTTGGATCACGCTGTAGCATAAGCTGGGTTTGGCTAACGTGGTGTTGTTTAGGGTGGTCATATTGCTTTCAGTGAGTGCTGTTTTCAACTCAAAGAGATGTATCTTGCTTTTCCTAACCTGCTGCCACTGAGATTGCTGGTCCTTGTCGTCTTTGGACTTGTTTTGATTCTTAATGACAGTATGGATTTTCATTATACCTCACTGCAGCTACATAACCTAAATAAACATTTTCGCCTGGATACCTCTACATATGACTGGTGCACTACTCTCGGCATTGTTCGTCGTGCTCGCTATATCCACCGGTCTGCAAAGCATCGATGGTTCTATGACTGCAAGTCATCTTTGTCAATTCCTGTGATCTGGTCGCGGAGATCTAAGCGTTTCCATAGCAACGTGACTCCTCATCGCGTCGGGACTCTCATACCCTTAAACGGAGATGCTACTTACTCACCAAAGCTCACTACTCATAAACTCCACTGCGCTGTTCTGAACACTCGTTCCCTGTCTGGCAAAGGTGCTCTGCTAAATGACATTACAACTGAGAGAAACCTGGATTTACTATTTTTGACTGAAACCTGGCAAACACCTGATGATTTCATTGAACTGAACCTTTTAACCCCTCCTGGATATAGCTACCTGACAAAACCTAGGCTCAGTGGCAGAGGTGGTGGTCTGGCTGTGATCTTTAAAAACAATTACAAAGTGACTAAAATTGATGTTCTTGATGTTTCCAGTTTTGAATGCATGTCACTTAAACTTGCTGGTCCTGCTCCACTTTTGATTATGTTGATTTATAGGCCCCTAGATATAACACAAATTTTCTCTCTGAATTGCCTCAACTTCTTACTCTTGCCTGTGCCCAGCATGATAGAATCATGATGCTGGGTGACTTTAACATACATGTTGATTCTGATTGTACCTCTTCAAAAGACTTTATGTCTGTTTTGGATTACTTTGGAATATCCCAGCACATTGATTTTCTCACACATTCCCACTCTCACACTCTTGACTTGCTTTGTACTGTTGGTATTGACAAAGTGCACGTGCAGGAGTCATGATTTAGGCATTTCTGATCATAAACTAATAGTCTTTGATTTCTCACTTCCTTTTGTCAAACAAAACAACAAAACTATGATCTCTTACCGTAATCTGAGATCTATAACCGTTGACAATTTCTCTGCCACTATTGCTGTCTCTGCTCTTCCTTCTTCACTCAACCGATTAAATCCAGACAAGATAGTTTCGACCTATAATGAATCTATTTGTAATGTTTTGGATGATCTTGCTCCATCAAAAACTAGAATTGTCCCGTCTACTCACTCCTCTCCTTGGTTTACTCCTGAACTAAGATTTCTGAAAGCAAAATGTAGGCGTCTTGAAAGACTTTACAAAAAATCTTCCCTTCTAGTGCATTCCATGGCTTTTTCAGATTCAGTAGTGGAATATAAAGAAGCACTTAACATTGCTCGTTCTGAATATCTATCTGCTGTCATTAACAAAGCTAAATGCAAACCGAAAGCTCTTTTTTCTGAAATAAATAAACTGGTTAAACCCTCATCCGTAGCTATCACTGGCACTGTTGATCTTTGTGAAAGTTTTCAGTCATTTTTTCTAAAAAAAAATTGACCATGTCTGATAGGTCGTGCACTCAACAGTTTTTCAATCACGAATACAGTTGTGGTTGAACAACTAATTATCAAATCTAATTCTACCACCTGCACTGTTGATCCTATTCCAACATACCTTCTAAAACCCTTCTACCCTCACTTATTCAACCCATTACTCATATTATAAATAGATCTCTTGCCACTGGCTATGTTCCGCAGGATCTAAAAGTAAGCAGCTGTCACTCCCAATTCTAAACACCATTAAGAACAACTACAGACCAATATCAAACCTCCCATTTGTTGCCAAATTGCTTGAGAAGGTTGTCGTAACACAACTGCAATCGTATCTAGAGCAAAATAATCTTTTGAACCACTTCAATCAGGTTTTCGCCCCAATCACAGTACAGAAACAGCACTTTTAAAAGTGCTTAACAATCTCCTTCTGGTTTCTGATTCTGGTGCACACAGTATCCTAGTTCTGCTTGATCTCAGTGCAGCCTTTGACACTGTGTGCCACTCCACGCTACTTTCACGAATATCTTCGATAGGCATCACTGGTGCTGCTCTTCAGTGGTTGACCTCATATTTATCAGATCGACAGCAGTTTGTTAGGATAGGCAAGGATCGATCAGGTACCGTTACTATCTCTCATGGTGTGCCTCAAGGTTCTGTACTTGGTCCTCTCTTATTTCTCATCTATGTGTTACCACTTGGTCAGATAATCAGACAGCATGGTCTTAACTTTCATAGTTATGCTGATGATACTCAAATTTATTTCACGGTTAAACCCAACTCAGCTTGTCTACCAGTTTCTGTTAACTCTTGCCTTCAGGAACTTAAAACCTGGATGAATGATAACTTCTTAAAGCTAAATACTGATAAAACAGAAATCCTGTTGATTGGCCCTAAATCAAAAAATCTGACACATGATGACTTTTTCATTGATATTGATGGCATCCAGATTAGACCGTCAAAAACTGTGCGAAATCTGGGAGTACTGTTTGACTCCACATTATCCCTCGAATCACATATTGGTATGACAGTAAATTCTTGCTTTTTCCATTTGCGAAATTTTGTTCATATCCGCGCCCCCTTAACTGATTAGTGATTCATGCTTTTGTGACCTCTAGATTGGACTACTGTAACGCCTTATATAGCGGCTTACCTACTAAATCAATACACCGTCTGTTACTGGCCCCAAACTATGGAATAAGCTGCCCCTGAATATCCGTAACGCACCTACTCTCCAGACTTTTAAGTCCCAACTTAAAACTCATCTTTTGCTCAGTAAGTAATCTGCTTTCTCTCACCTTCTCTTCCTTCATGTTATCTCACACTTCCTATGTTTTGCTTTATGACCACTTATTGTATTAATGTTCTTTTGATTTTATGACATTGTTGTTGTCTATCTGTAGTTATTTGTTGTACACCCACTGATTGTACTTTTGTACGCCATTGTGAAGCGACCTTGGGTTCTTGAAAGGCGCTATATAAAATAAACATATAAACATATTATTATTATAATAATAGATCTGGCATCAAGATGTTAACTGCAGATCCATTAAGTCCCTTTAAGTTCTGAGGTGGGTCCTCCATTGATGGGACTTGTTTGTTCTAGGGATGCTTATTTTGGTTAATTTTCCGATTATTTTAACATGCATACAGAACAGATCAGCAACAGAACCTGGATTCACACATTATATAATGTTTGCGCACCTGCAGCGTTTCTGACAACAGAGAAAAACTGAATAAATAAATAGGCCTACACTAAATAATTTTCACTTGCAACAAATTAAGATGACAAAATATAACCACACTGAATCTGTTTGAAGCTTAAAAGCTGGCATATTTTTCATATAAAAATACATAAAAATAGCAGAGGTGGAAAGTAACGAATTACATTCTCGCATTACTGTAACTGAGTAGTTTTTCTGTGTACTTCAACTTTAAGTAGTTTTTAAAATCTGTACGTTTATTTTTACTTAAGTATGTTTTGTTTGAAGTATTGTACTTAGCACGTTTTAAACCACATCCGTTATGGAGTAAAAATAATTAAATACAACGGGGAAAATCAGGCTCGAAACGACTGCATTGAATTGGCGGAGAACAAACATGCAAAAATCACAAAATGATGGAGACGGACTGAAAGCCAAACGACATCGTGAACCCCTGGCTAGTATGGAAATACTTTTGATATAGAAAAAATAGCGTGGTGTTGTCCTGGAGGATATGCAGTTTGCAAAAAATATGGATGCGAATGATTAAAGTAGTTTCATCTACTACATCCTCAAGCACGCGTGATGCTCGTGGTGTTTTTAACGTCTCACAGCAAACCACAAGTTGTTAATCTAATTCATAATCATTTATTGAATTTAGTTGATGAGACATGTTTTAATGTTAATAAACAAAACAAACAAATGGTTTCAAGTTTGTTGTAATGAAGCATTTGTTCAACCAAAAAAGAGTTTTCATTCATTTAACGCCATTTTAACTGGTGATAATAATAACCATAATTTAATGATACAGTTTATTTATTAAATGATTGTTTAATACCCTGATGTTTTCTGAGATGGTTATCATATCGTGAAAATCTCATTGTGTCACAGCCCTACACAGGAGAGTCCCCCACCCCGCTGTTAAAGTAACTCGGTAACTTTTTTAATTAACTTTTTACTTTTACTTGAGTAGATTTTAGACCTTGTACTTAAGTAAAATGCCATTGAAATAATAGTACTTTTACTTGAGAAGAATATTTTGTTAGTCTTTCCACCTCTGAAAAATAGCAGGCCTACCTCAATCCACACCTGGTCTAATTTTTATTTAAACTACGTGATGTGGGTTAGTCTGGAGCGCAGCCGGTTGACCGTAAGACCCGTGGCTGGAGGGATGGGTTCCCAAACCTGGTATTAAATGAGCCGCATGTGGTAATTAGGAAAGACTGCGGTATCGATGAGCTCTGACGCTTATCGGTTCTGCAGTCGGTACTGGAGAAATTAAGAAAATACACTTAGTTATCTTGCCAGCCATTTCTATATGAGATAATGTTAAAGCATTTGTCTGTGATACATTTTTGCTATTCGTAATCCAAAATAAATCCAGAAAGAGAGAAATCACACAGAGCTGTAGCACGCAACGCGCTTGAGTGACGAGAGAACTAAACTAAAGTTTAGTCTGGTTACACTTCAGGCCTGTGATATTAATCTAATTTCATTTTTGATTTCAGCTGCCAAGGATTATAAAAAGAAGATAAGAGGTAAAACTATGATAAACTATCTGTGTTCTGCCTAGCACAAGAGAGCCGTGCATTCCAACTTCAAGGTGGCTTATAATCTCAAGGTGGCTTATAGCGGGCTGCAAACACATTAATGTGCAGCTTAAAAATAAATAAATAAAAACCTTTTAACTGATAGTATTAATCAGTCAAAATTCTTACTTTCAGTTTAAAAATCAATAACTTCCCAGTTAATATGAGCAGTCCTTGTTTGTTCAGCACATCCCACAGATGCTCGATTGGATTGAGATCTGGGAATTTGGAGGCCAAGTCAACACCTCAAACTCGTTGTTGTGCTCCTCAAACTATTCCTGAATTTTTGCTTTGTGGCAGGAGCATTATCCTGCTGAAAGAGGCACAGCCACCAGGGAATACCGTTTCCGTCAAAGGGTGTACATGGTCTGTGTAATAAAGTTTGTTGTTGGTGGAAAGGAAGAAGACGGGGTCAGCGTTAAACTGAGACTCGTAGGTTTTATTTTCTCAATAACAACACAAACTTGCACCACACGCTCTCATCAACATATAAACTCAGTCTCTGTAAACACAGTCTCATCAAGCTCCTTCTCCCGAGTCCTCAGCTGGTCTCCCTTTCCAGCCGTTGTTCCAGCAGTGGCACTTTCATCATGCACTTTACCTACTTTCTTACTACTCGCCTCCCCACTCTCTCCGTCTGTGCAGACGCCACAAAACCACGCCCCTCGCCACAGTCTGCAGTAATGCTTAGGTAGGTGGTACGTGGTTACCCAGCAGAACATTGCCCAAAGCATCACACTGCCTCCACCGGCTTGCCTTCTTCCCATAGTGCATCCTTCTTCCCATAGTGCATCCTGGTGCCAGTGTTGCCCTGTGCTCTTTTAGGTATTTCAATGGACAATATTATGGATAGGATATCAGTGTTCCCCCATAAACTTCTGGGCCCTCTACACTCTGTCCCCTTTCACCCCCGATGCGATGCCCATAGGAAGGTTTGTTGGTTTTGATGCTTTACATGTCTAAATGTTTTGTTGTCTGTTGCTTTGTGCCATTAAACTGGTGTTGATTTGCATTTGTCTCTTTTGCCTTAGACCTGATGGCCCTGAAAGAGGAGAGTGAAGTACTGAGTGAAGAGAAAGATCATTATAAGAATCATGATTTCATAACAAGAGAAAAACCTTTCAGTTGCTCACAGGCTGAAAAGACACGAAAAAGAGGTGAAAAGAAGGGAACTAAAAGTAATTTCACCTGCAAACAGTGTGGAAACAGTTTCACTCTAAAAAGAAGCCTTAACAGACACATGAGAATTCACACTGGAGAGAAGCCTTACACCTGCCCTCAGTGTGGAAAGAGTTTCACTCTAAAACAACACTTTGAAGACCACATGAGAGTTCACACTGGAGAAAAGCCATTCACCTGCCAACAATGTGGAAAGAGTTTCAATCGAAAAGGAAGCCTTAACAGGCACATGAGAGTTCACACTGGAGAGCCTTACACCTGCCAACAGTGTGGAAAGAATTTTGCTGAAAAGAAAAACCTTAACAGTCAGTCAGTTCACACTGGAGAGAAGCCTTAGATGTGCCCTCAGTGTGGAAAGAGTTTCAACCGAAAGGAAGCCTTATAGTCCACATGAGATCTCACACAGGAGAGTGTCCTTTCATCTGCCAACAGTGTGGAAACAGATTCGCTCTAAAAAGAAAGCCTTGACAGGCACATGAGTATTCACACTGGAGAGAAGCCTTACACGTGCCCTCAGTGTGGAAAGAGTTTCAACTGAAAAGGAAGCCTTGACCGGTCACATGAGAGTTCACATTGGATAGAAGCCGTTTACATGTGGACACTGTGGGAAAAGTTTTAGGTATAAAAATCCCTGAGTTCCACATTCTTTCTGGAAATACAATTGTAATGTACTGAAATAGACAGTAATTGCATTTAGACACGTTCAGACACACATTAATTAAATTTCATTATGAAATTTTTTTTATTTTGACAGGGCCAGCAGAGAAGGCCCTGATGACCCTGACAGCCTACCACTGTCTAGTTATCCTTTCAGCCAGAGAATCAAGGTTTTTAACGGCACATGTGAGTTCCCCTAGCCCGCCTATGGTCCCCCAGTGGCTAGAAATAGAGATAGTGTAAACCAAGCCCTGGGTCATCGCAGACAGTGAGTAACAGTGTTCATTAATGCCTGATCTGTGATCAGTGAGTTCTGATGTGTAGTAATTATTCAAGTTTGCTGTTAGTTGTGGTGAAAGCCTTTTGTGAGAGAAATAGCGCTGTAATGCGAGATCACTGCATTCATGCGATCAACAGACTGTCTGTCTGCTCAGTGCTCTTCACTGCAGCCGTCATGTGACTGGGAAAAGAGCTCAAAATAATGCTATAATCAACACTTTCACCATTCGTTCATCTGGACAGCTGTAATAGTAAACGTATTGAGAGAGGATTCCACATGTAATACGCATTTCACATGCAAAGATGTCAGCCAATCACAGCAGTGTTTCCACTGAAGCAGACACAAATGTCAAACAGAGCGTTTGCCAAAGGGCTAAAATCAGGATAGAAAAATGCCTTTTATTTCTAAATTATGACATTTTATGATGTAAAAGTCATATTAACACCTCAGGAAACATTATTAAATAATAATTTAAAACAAAATCCACAACATGGGCCGAATTTAAAAAAGATGGCAATTCTCAACAATCTCATTGGTCAAGTCGACCCTAGGGGTGTGACTTCTCCCAGACTTTAAAGAGAGACGCACAGATCCGCCTGGCTCTCTCTCGACTGACTACTGACACACATCTGCTGGCTCTCATCTGCTGGACCGGAAACCCAATCTGACCACACGGTTGCGGGCCAGCAGGCCCAACACCTCAAGTCATGTGCAACTTCCTCGATGGAGTCAAAGTAACTGTGCAAGTTCTAGGTTTTTTCTGCATAGAGAATTGCGCCAAAATTACGAGAAATTTCGTGCTGCTTCCATCTGTCGACAAAACTCAAATGCTTGGATTAGGCCTGACGTGATAATTAAATAATCAGAAATATATATCAGTGGCACATGATCCTTCAATAATCATTCTAATATAATGATTTGCTGCTACAAAGTCATCTAAAGCATCCCATAGCTTAATGTGAGGGACAGAAGAATATTTACGTTGTTAAATTAAAGTTAGAAACTCATCTTCCCTCCGCTGCAGCTGTCAATCATTCACCGCTTAGGCTCACTTTCAAACAGTGTGTTACAACCTTTTTTTTTTTTTTTTTTTTTTTACAGTCTATGGTTACGAGCATCAGTGCGGTAAAACTCTCCAATATGATATATTCGCATTATAATACGTGATCTGTAGATAAAGGGCTGTGGATTCGCATAAAATGACTTTATCTTGCTGGAGTTTATTGCCGTTTCTAAACGATGTTGTACTCGCTAGTACTGGGTGTCTTTTAGATCACACAACACAAGGACTATGAATTGGCATCAGACGCACACTAACTGGAATTTAAAACTGTGAAGAAACAAATGATCAGTAAGCTGTAGGACAGATATACACTAGGTGTGCACTCAACGTCTCTTTGCTTTGTGCTGTGAACTTTTCAGTGCACACTTGTGCAGCACTGCGCACTGACTCGTGTTGCTTTAAAGGGGTGATGAATTGAGAAATCAACTTTCCCTTGAGTCTTTGATGTATAAAAGTTCATGGTAATATAAGAATATCCTGTAAGCTTCGGAGCTGAAAACTGCCTTGTTAGTCAAAGAAAAAACTTTTATTGACACCAGGCCCAGAAAATGAGAAATCTCAAATATATATTGATCAATGACGTAATAGAACAGGGAAACGCCGCATCAACAGATAAATATGTACGCCTTCGGATTCTAATATTATTAATGCATGGATGAACTTTATTTTTAATGAAGTTCCAGCTCACGTGCGTAAGACATTGCACGTTTGTTCGCTTCATTTCACCGCGAATCGTTTTTGTAAATAAAGCACAGGTCGAGACTGGATTTGCAGACACATTGAGATTAAAACACAAAGCTGTGCCTTCTATATTGGATCCGACAGGAATGGAGCAACACGCTTATGTGAGTAAATTGTTACAGATCGTTTTGAATTTGTGTACGTGTCTTAACAGAACATACCTTAGCACGCTGTCACAGGCTGGAGAATCCTTTATTTGTTGGTTCATTGCGATTCGGGATCAGACTCGGACATGTATGGGCCAGGGTTTGCAAAGCCCAACGCCCCGGTCTCTGTGTTTTCCAGACGGGATACCAAAACGCAAGCCTGTCAGCAGGCCGGTGATCCTAAATAGTGAAATAACATTACTTTCTTGATCTGCGTTTGTTCACTCTCTTGACTTGATATTTGAAGAGCACGCGCGTGTGTGTGCAGTTTGCGCTTTAAATCCACCGATCTGGCGGGCCAAGTAATAAAAATAATATTCCAATCAATCGCGGGTGGATGAGAGAGAAATCATTGTGTTTGTTTGATAAAGACGTTTTTATGAGCCCTGTGAGAAACAATCCTCCTCATGTGAACTGACAGGGGAGCAGAAGCTCATTAAATATGCAAATTTTATCCAATCCTATCCATGGGCGTTTACTTCCAAGTCTTGAGTGTGGCACGCCCATCAAAACTGAGCGCTCAGGAGAGAGCCTCAAAACCAGTGTAGAAAATAGCCTATTACTTATTCATTATGATGTTTTGAATGTAAAAACCATACAAACGTCATTAGTTGACCTCAGACAACAGTATCTTTTTTTTTTTTAAAAGCCAGTTCATGACACCTTTAAAGCAATCATTAATAATATAACTACCTGAAACTATCCCCTGTATATTTTGTACTATAAAAGTACAGAAGTTTCAGAAATGTTAAACTTGAAACAATTTTTCAACGTTTGGAGGACATTATTTTACATCAATTATGTGTACATCAATTAAACATAGGTACATTTCTGACAGTTACAGTTCTTTGACCTGCTTCTCTTTTGCATGTTAACATGTGAACTGCACATTTCAGACAACACCCGGTTGAAGAAGCTTGAACGAGCCATGTTTATTCGACTCGACAAAATGTATCTCAAACTGTCAGCCATCGAAACACTTTTAAGAAGTGTTGGCCAGCCAATCGACATTTCAGAGTTTCTGCTTAATCCTTGCCATAGCACGCAGGAACTGGAGGATTTGTGCTTGAGAATGAAGGACAGTGAATACAGGACAAAACTGTAAGTAAATTCAACAGCAGATTATAGTTGTGGGGTTTTTAATCACCTGAAATGTGCTGTGACATATATCATGTAATTTACTTCAAGCATGCAAAACTTTCAGATTGCAACCTTGACACGGCCTATTCATCGTCAATCTAAAGTCAACCATACAAAGGTTAAATGGCTACATTTCTGCGCATATGAAGGACAGTTTTACATGGATGTTAAGTAGGAAGCCTCATTTACATAATAGTTTAGCAACTAAATGTTACAGCACAAAGTTAAAACCATTTGGATTCATGCTGAATGAGACGTTTCAGTTTTGCTTTCAATAATATATTTACATTTGCATTTTATAATAAATGTTGTTTTTAAAAGAATGCTACAATTAGTTTATTTTATGCTTTTATTTTTCAGTCTTGTTCTGTTCTGAATACCATTAAATGAGGGGAATTAAAATACACATTTATATATGTTATTTTGTGTTGCAGTATTTTGCATCATTTCTGACTAGTAATTTAATATTAAAATGTAACTTACACACAAAGGTCATTTGTCTGTGTTTTCAAGGAAAAAATGGTAATTTTCTTAAAAGTCTTAGGCTTACTTTTTCAGCCATTTTAAATGCAAATGTCCACAGTGGTACATGGGTTAGAAATGAAGTATCTATCTGTCCCAAAGTAATAATTTTTTTAATTTTTATTTCAGGTCCATCACCTAAGCCTTCTTGGAGGCAAACCCCTGGAGAAGCAATCTGGAGGCTTTTGAGAACAACTGACTCAACGGGTTTGGTGTAAATCCAGCATGAAGGACGGAAGGGGAAAAGGAATTTTCAGGACCTTAACTTGCTAAGCTATTGTAATTAGTGCTGTCAAGCCGATTACATTTGGTTGTCTGAAACTGCATCCGAAGTGTCATTTACCGCTCAGGCATTTACATACACACACTGCAGCTCAGAACGGTAGCACGAATGCAGTTACAATTGCATAAAGAATGCTATGAGATTAATGAGTTTTAAATGGGTATGATTATGGCAAGCTGTTTTCACTTTTAATCATTCATAGGTTATGAATTCTTGATGTCAATAATCAATTTCAACAGTAAAAACTAATTCTTGATATCAATAATTCAATTGCTAGTAAAAATGTTCCTTTTGATATAAACAATTGAATTGCCACTTAGATATCTGAAATTATATTGATATCAAGAATTCAATTCCTGATATCAGCAATTGAATTTGAATGGCAGCCTATGGTGACATTTCACTAGTGAAAATACAGTTAATGATATCAAGAATTAGAGTTTTTACTAGTTGAAATTGAATTGTTGATATCAAGAATTAACATTAGTAAAAATTGAATGGCTGATATCAAGAATTCATATCCAATCCTGTAAATCAATAAAAGTCAAATCGGCTTGCCATAGTATGATTGGTTTTGAAAATGATTACTGATATATGAAATTATAGCCTACTCTAAATATGAAACTAAAACTGCCAGTAGGTGGCGGCACTGTTTTAATGAGTGAGTCATTCATTCAACTGATTCATTCAAATGGCTGATTCTTTCAGGAATCAAGTGAGACTATGGCGCCTGAAATCACATACTTCCTATTATATAGTAGGTGAAAAACAGTATGCGACTAAAAATGTCTGAATTTATAATATACTTATAAAAGTATATTAGGCAAAAAGTACCTGGATGACCTACTTCCTCCGTGAGATTCTGAAGTGTGCATACCATACACACTTTAATGTCCCATGAGGCCACGTGGAGAGGATTTGTGAATGGCAGTGAAGCAAATACAACTGATGCTGATGGGTCACATCATAATGACAACATGGCCAATATAGTGCGCTCCAGATTACATTCATACTACACATACTACATTCATACTACACATAGGCTACTACATGTGAAGTAATTACTTATTTAAAATAAGTACCAACTCAAGAGAGTATGAGATTTCAGTCGCAGCCCCAGTCTTGGAAAAAATGACATTAAATTGCATTTCATGAATATTGCCACTAGATGGCCTTAAAGCTCTTTCAGGTAGCCCTTATATTTAGACATTACAAAAACATTTTTGAGCGCTTTAATTTTTAGCATTTTATTTATGCTGAAGTATCAGATTTGCAATCTTTGTGTGTGTGTGTATGTGTTTATGTGAGTGTGTTCTGCATTAAGGATGTTCTGTAATTTCACACCTTCACGCTTGTGTCTGTGTGTGTTCTCTTGATTGTTCAGTTTTTTTGTTTTTTGTTTTTTTGGCAAATACAAAACCCCACTTCCCATTTATTACTATGACGGGTCTTGTACCACTCATATGAACAAAAAGTAAAATAAATGAATTTCAGGTCAAACGATCCAAGAATACCCAAGGAAGGTTTGCCTTGAAACATTTAGTGACAATGTATAAATTAATATTGATTTATTTTAATTAATGTTTATTCATAGAAAAACAATATGACAAATACAATATAAGAAATAAACTGCTTTAAATGTTCAGGGACAGAAGGTATATTTAACAGCAGCATTCAAGCAAGAAACTGAATAATCAAATGTAAATATTCTTCACACTGTATGAATGAAATAAACACTGAGTCTTATTAAAGACTACAACATTTATTCAGTGATAGATTTTCTTATTCAATAACTGTAAAATTCATCAATTATTGAACTCATTCAGTTCAACAGTGTTTTTTTATAATCCAGCTCAGTTCAGTTCTCATCCAATAGCGCCAGTGCAGTCAAATCAGTAGTAATGCTGAATATTAAGCGTCCCGGAATGAGCAAGCCAAAGGCGACTGTAGCAAGGAACCCAAACTCCATGGGAGTTAAAGCTGTTCATAGGGTCTGTGCAGAGGACTTGTCTGGGTCTTGTGGTCGTTTCATATGGTCTGTGAACGCCACTCCACCAGACCATTCAAGCTTGCGCCCAGAAACATGTGCGCCCACACTTTTCTATGTTGGACACACCCACACACTGATGCTCCTCAGGCAGCTCTCCGCTGGACAGTTGACGCTGCTGCCTGCTGGCGCTCTGAATGCTGCTGAGCGGCCATTCTGCACATCAGTGCCCTCACTGAGTCACTCACTGGAGGAAAATCAGCCACAGCCAGGAGTCTCACTGGCTTTTGGTGTTTGTCTTTACATGGCTCCTTCTTTTTACAGCTGCTGTTCTTTTGTATTGACGAACAGGGCTCTGCTTAACCAACATTCCTCTGGCTGGTTTCTCCACACGGGCACGGGTGTTATCCGACGAGTCGCAGGCTGTGGCAGATCAGCAGCAGGCTGTCGTAGCGGAGCTCTCGCTGTCACTTCGGGCTCATCAGCAGCCGACGACAGCAGCCGACTGAGATTTGACCAGCGCCCACTGTGAGGCAGAGTCTTGGGACTCGGTCAGATTTGATAACTGCCAATCACTGTGGCTTCACCATCCTCAACTCTGCACAACACGGTGATGCTGCCTGATGGTGTCTATCTGGTTAAGCTGGGTCAGACCAATTTTATGCTCGTTTCCAATCACCATGAGTGGTGTGTGTGTGGGTGTCTGGACAGTGGGCTTCACGCTCACAGAGACTCGATGAATTGACGGCATCTGCACACGGTGATGTTGCCTGATGGTTGTCTGACTCTGGTTAGGCCGGGTCAGGACCAACCTTACACTCATTTCCAATCACCATGAGTGGTGTGTGTGTGGGGTGTCTGGCCAGTGGGCTTCACAGACTCTCGAGGCTTTGACGGGCATCTGCACACGGTGATGCTGCCTGATGGTTGATGGCCTGATGGTTGATGGCGGTACCGGCGCGAATGATAAGCATGACATTTTCTCTAGACAAATATTGCTGTTCTCTATGAAATCCTTCGCTCGCTTGTCAGTTCTCTCATGAGCTTGTTCACACTGAAGCAACAGCACATTGATGTTCACTCTAAATATATATCGCGGTCAAGCACATTGTGATGTCACAGAGTGGTTAGCTTCGAATGTAGAACGTTGCTCTTTGGTATTCGGCTCTAAAAATGCTTATAATAAACAAGTGACATTTC